>JAQQAE010000063.1:0-48424 GCA_029823295.1 Pseudamia nigra | reverse complement strand
GCCTTCACTTGTTGCCAGGCAGGGTCACAGTCAAAGAAGTCTGCCTGGGGGCCTGCAGAATCAGTTCTGCTAGCCCCGGCCCAAGCAAAAAGTAAGTGTTGAGATGCTGTTCCTTCAACCAATCAGATTTTGAGTTGGCGACACCAAAGTATTCTAGCAGGCTACGGTGACGTCAGCATATTTACGTCCTTTGATTGGATAGTCAGAGTGTACCAGCCAAAGCTGGCAAGCATCTGTAGCAAGCTGTATGAACAAAAATATAGTTGTGTCTATTGAAAAGCTGTTCTGTCAACCCATAATGGCCGAAGGACGAGAAGAAAGGGATTTAGTTGCAGATTTGTTGTCAAAGCCATTATCAAGAAAAGCTGGACATTGTAAAGAAAGGTTGGGCAATTCCGAAGCTAACAAGCCTGTCACAACCAAGGCAAGGATTTGTCCGGCACTTGCACAATGGCTCCGAGGAACACTGGAAATTATATTGCTGGGAGTGCTTGTTATTTGCCACTGATCGACATGGTGTCTGGAGCCACACTGGGTTTGTAAATTTAACTTGCCTCACCAAGGCAGCAACGAGACACCAAAGCATTGCCGGACACTTACAAGCAACGGTGCTTTCCAAAACTTTTGGGAAAACCAGAGTGAATCTGCAGCTGCACGAGCAAGTGCGCAGGGAAACAGAGCTCCACCACGAAAAGGTGAAGAAAAATAGGGAAATCTTAAAAAGGCTGATAGACTGTGTCATTTTTTTGGGCAAGAAAGAACTTTCATTTTGGGGACATGATGAAAGCGCTGGATCCAAATGCAGAGAAAACTATGTGGAGCTTCTTTCTCTCATTGCTGAGACCAACGTGAATTTACGTTATCACCTGTCCACTAATAAAGTGTAAATAATAAATAGCAGACCTGATAAGTGCTATTGCTGAAATGATGGGAGAAGAGATAAAACGTGAAGTTAAAAAAGCACTGTTTGACCATCAGAATCTTTGGTGAGTAAAATGTTGCCATTTTCCTAAATAATACTGCAAGTTTATGAGGTTATTATTGGTGCTTTTTAATGTGTGTCACATCAGTAGCTGTAGTAGGAGACTTGTGCACACCGGGGTTGTTTATTCAGTAAAGGCATTTATTGTTGCTACACGAGTTATCTATCTGTGATGCAACAGCTCTTTATACTTCATTTCTGCAAAAAAAGATTGTTTTTATAGCTGTAAAATAGTTATTAAGGGGTGGATTGAGTCAGATGGAGCAATACTGAAGGCGTGGATGTGAAATGCACGGCCATGATGACACCATAATTTTTCCACAGTATTCCTTTAAATAAAGGAGATATATCTCCTGTCTGTTGTTACACTTGTACATATAAAAAGGTGTCTTTAACAAAAGAAGCTTTTTACAACAGAGTCTGAACTTTATATGTAAAATATACATTGGCACTGCTATTTGTGAAAAAAAGTAAATCAAGATGTCAAAAACTTATCAATGAAGATCTGTTATCTTCATGTCCTCGAGGTATGGGCACTGACAATGTGATGCCATCTCTTATTTGTGTTTTGTTTGAATATTTCACTCGTAGAAATCGTTATTGTAAGATTTTGCCCATGCAGAAGTTATAAAACAGCAAAAAAGGCTGTGTTTGTTTTGTTTGTAAAAGTGACTGCCGTCTTCTCTTTGACAGATGATTGTTGCGTGAGTATGTCCTAATTGCCTTCCCTCACAACAGCATGTTTTCATTCTTACTTGGCCTCTGGCCCAGGATACCCACTCGAGCTCTGGTCCACTTGTCCAGAGCACCAAAACAATGCTGAGCTGCTGTGCCTCCTCAGAGCACCACTGTTGGATGGTCCCCGGGGCTGCGTGTTTTCTGATAAGTCTGTGCCAAATCTGGTCCCTGCACTCAATTACTTCTTTGTCATTTCTTACATGTGAATGCCAGTGTGGCAGAGCTGTGGCTCCATGGGTTCTCTGTGTTCATATACCTTGCATGGCTTTCATCAGGACTTAGGCAGCATTGCTTGCCTCCCCCTCAGCCACAACCGCAGCCTCTTCATCCTCCAACCATTGTTTTCCTATCAAATGAAACGTAATTGTTAGCCTCTCTCATGAAGCATGAAATACTAGCTTTTATGTTGGCATTGGCAGGTATTTAAACTTCTGATCTGCTCCAGACTGTGCTCATTAAATAGTCAAAATGATGTAATGTTTCACTGCTGCTTCTGTGTGCCAGAATACCATGTTTTTCTAGTTAAGGATTCCAATATTTGTCTCTGTCATAAACACTGGGCATCTGGTTGCCAGTAGTTGGCCCAGCCTTCATTTGGACTTCATTTGACATAGAAATGTGGCTGAATCCTACAGAGGGAAGCTGTCTGGCTTCTCATTTAGCAGCTCTCCTAGGTTTAATAAATGTGACTAATCACCTATTGACCTGACAGGTCAAGCCTTTGCCCTGTTACCCATCACCTTCCTCCTTCCTGCTGTCTCCTTTCTGCCCCTCTACCCTGTGGATAGCCTTTATCTTACTGGAGCAACATTTTTTCTTCCCAATACTACAGATACCAGCGAACACAAGTATGCACTTCTCTTGTTACCAGTCAAGGGTGAGATTTTTCTTACCCTCCTTTTGGCCTCTGAAATAAATGTATGCTTGGAATGTGATTAGATACAGTGAGTTCGAAAAGATATGCTTTTCTTTCTTTTTGTTGGCTTTAATTTTGACCTTTGCACCTTTAATATCACATCCAACTTTTAGATCCTCACTAGGGAGATAAGCGAATAGAAGAAACTGTACGATTATCAGGGAAATAATCTTTCAGAAAAATGAGTTTATTTGAAATACCAAAGAAAGGGAGCTGTGAATGAGTATGCACACACATACATGCAGTGTGTATCTACGCTTGATGGAGTTTCTGTTCTTTTTTTCCCACTAGCAATGAAAAGAATTGCAGAGGAGCTTTTGTTCTTTTGAAAATCCACCTGATAATGTTCATAGCTGGCACTTTGCCTGAACTGGGTAGATTTAAAAGATGAAAAAAAAAAAAACACTCCTGGTGTCTAGTGCTCAGCCCAGTATTGCACACTTTGCAACACAGTGCCCCAGATTTTCGCCAATCCCCAGTGAAACAGCTTTTCTCTTTGGAGCCTTTGGAAGTGGATGTTGAATGTCATTTTCAAAGGAGAACCTTAGAGTTGAAGAGTGCAACGCAGGTAGGAATCACAAGGATAAGCAGCATGATGCCAAGTTTTGGGCTCACAGATGCACCCGTCCTCTCCCCCTGACCCATTGAAATGTTTCACATGAGACTGATTGAACCACTTGGTATTGCTAAGCTGCGTGAAGACTGCTACTTCCATAATAGAAGAATACTGCTAAATCAAGGCTTGACAAATCTGCTTTCTCCATGTCTCCACATTGTTGGAGTATTGGCGGATTAGGCTCTAATTTTAGTACCACTTTATCTCTTCAGCTGCTTTTACGAATTAGTTCCAAATAACAAAAAAGTGTGGAAATTGTGAAGGGTTTTGGGGGGGTATGACGAGAGGGTGGTGGGAGCTGGGTATTGACACAAAGGAGAGGCCGAGAGAAAGAGATTGTATAGTAACAGTAGAAGCCTTCGAAGAGTTTTTTTTTTTTGTTTTTTAAAAAACTAGCTTTTTGACATTTGGGCAGAAGGCAGTTGTAAAACTAAATTATTCCTCTGGTGACTGAAGCACTGAGATGACAAAGCCTGATGAGTTCTTCAAGTAATTCCAGGGTTTCTGTGGGTCTTTAAAATGTCTAAAATCCAACAATCTGAAATTTAGGTCTTAAATTACTTCAGATGACTCCAATTGGCTGTCAAATCATTTGCCAATATGGTTGTGAATTTCATAGCGGCCTTGAAAAAGGCTGACGTTAAACATCTTGGATGCTATTGGCAGCTTTCCATTAAAATGTACATGTAAAGAACATTTTTACTGAATTTCCAGAAAATTGGTAGAAAGCATATCTCCTTCTAGTATTTTCAATATTGTATATTAATACTGAACACATTTAAACTGTGAAGAACATGTATTATGAATTATGAATCATGTAGTAAACAAAAAAAGCAGAACATGTTTTATATTTTGTCCAAAGTAGACACATTAAGATTTGATGACAACTTTGCATTCTCTTATTAGAATCATGAGGTAGTCACCTGGGAACTGTTTCCAGTTTGTGCCATTTCTTGCCTTCTTAATGTGCTTTAAAGCATTGGTTTTCTGCAGAGGAAGGGTGGGTACAGAGGAAATATCCCTATTAGTGCCACTACAACTACTGTACAAATGCATGTTATGGCAGGAAATACCCAGTTCAGTTTCTCAGGCTGGTAATTCTAATGAACTTCTTTGCAGCAGAGGTAGCTGTTGGTCACCATGAGAGCCACTTTCAACATAACATTTGATTGTATGGCCAGACTTTTGACTGGTAGTGTAACTGAGCTGAAAACTGTGGGGCCGATAGGTGCTGATTTTTACTTCCGCAGTTTGTAAAAGCCTCTCCAACATTTTTAAATTCAGTATCTTGTATCATTAGGCAAATTTCTTCTTCTTCTTCTTCTCTGAAGAAGGGTTATTTTTAGTGTGTTCTCTTGGTTTTTATGTGCCTTTTAAAAATGTGAATAAAACGAGGTGGACAACATAAAAAGGTTGTGAAGTAGTTATTGTGATTGTTTGTCAACAAAAAGCATCTGTGTTTGCCCCAGAAGTCTTTCTGGTTGACTTACTGCAAATTTAGCAGACAGTTCATCTAGTCTGAACAAAACCACTTTTCTGGCCTCTTTCTAATGTCACAGCTTGGACCTTTCCATCTCATGTGTGTTTGGTCGCTGTGACACGTCATCAATACAAAACAACTATCAATACCCAAGAGAGGCAGTTGCATTTAAAACAATGCAGGATGCCGAGTTGGTGTGCATTCAGCACTTTTGAATAGCCATCAGATTATTGATTCCCCTTCAAGGTTGGCATCAATTCCTCTCTCTCCAGTCTTTTCAGTTTGTGACAGCGGAGGGCAAACCCATGATAAAAAAAAGAAAACACTTGCTGAATTGAATTGGTATGGGGAGATACATTTTAAAAAAAGCACAACGTGGCATTTTCTACTCAGATTTGCTTCTCTTGGCGAAGAGCCCTTGTCATTACGGGCAGTGTTTGGGTGTGATTATGTAATCCATCAGGGTATTACCATAAAGTGGAGGGTGGTGGGCTGGGGTGTGGAAGGGTTGGAAAGTAATAGTGGTGCTACTGATGATTATCGTCTAGCAACTGCCCAAGGGCAGGAATGTTTTGTGCGCCGATGTGTCCGACAGGTGGCTAGGAGACGCTAATTGATTAATGATCAGGGTGATATATGAGCCCCCGCCAGCCTAAACATAAAGGCTCAGAGCACTGGTGTCATCCTAAATCATTTCCAACCAGGCCAGTAAACCCAAAACAGTTCCCCTATTAGCATATGAAAGACCAATGGAAAGGGGGACTGTCCCCTCCAAGCCCTTTGTACCCCACCTATTGTCAGCATCCAGAGTCTGAATTAACAGCCTATCATCTTATGCCACATGAATAATGACAGCAAAGATGGTTTTATAATAAGGGCTATTCAACACTAATGAATGATTAACATCAACTCAAACTAAACCTTTGACATAGTTTGGCATCAACTCCCTTTGCCGCCTGTGTACGGATTTGTCAAGAGCAACACTTGTTCAAGTGAGTGTATGCATAAAAACAAGTACTGTTTCCAGCAGTATATGGAATTCAAATTGCTTTCATTCTGAATCTAACATGGATATTTCTGCAAACTTCAAGGTTTAATGGATTTTTTATTATGTATTATAATAATTAGAATACCTTATACCTAGAGTTGAGAGATAATTTACATACCTTTAAGTTGCACAGGTCTTTTCCTTCTGTACATCACTGAGCTGACAGTTTTTTTTATTCAGCCAATGTCAGATTTTCTTTGAGTGATTGGACATTAGTGGAATTCACCTGCCCCCAGATGATCATATTTCTCACTTGGTGTTCCACATAACACTGTCACAAAGCATTAGTCTCTCTCAACTTTTCTCTCACTTCCTCTCACTCTGTCTTTTCCTCTTGGAGTCTTCCTCTCACTCTCTCTGGTTATTTACCATTCCACAGGGGGGCCTTGTGTGACCCTCTTCATTGTTTTGTTTGGATGACTCTGAAGGACAATGGCAGTCTGGAGCCTTGGCCAGCGCTCAGTGTGTGTGAAGCTGCATCTTTCCATTGGGAGTGCTGTCGTCCGATGTCAAGAGAGGTTATGTGATCTATGTGTGACTGAAGGGGGTTTCCACCGCTGAGAGTCAGTGCCTCAAGGAGAGACATTTATATGGTTGTGTGTGTGTCTCTGCACAGCCTGTGGAATTTTATAGAACCAAGTGAGTTAAAACAACACATTGTGTCTGTTTTAATATGAGCTCATGACTCTCCCGTAGGGCTGCCATTCCCAAGTAACCACACTCTTGGAACCTGTTGGTTGTACCCGCAGTGGCTTTTTATATGCACATTTTACAAAACTGTAGTGGAATGGAGCTACTGTCAACACAAGTAAGCAAATGTCTTACGGCCATCGAGTGATTCTGCTTGAGAGTAGGACTGCCCCTTCTATCAAACCTTTTGAACCGTCACAAACCCAACAGCAACACAAATCCCAGTCCCAAGTGCCAACGGTGGTCACCCATTTCATTTTGATTTCAGCCCCTTCACTTGTTGAAACTGTGGCCCCCTCCACTATCAAGGCCTTCTAGGTGCAGTAAATTTGATTCCATTTGAAAAGCAGATGCACTGGCAGGGCTCCAGCAGTGAGGGCCTCTTTCTACTCCTTGTGTGTCTCTGTGAGTTTCTGCAGGTGAGTTTCAGCAGTGGGTTTCTTTCACCCATCAGCAAGGATAAAGACATGATTACCCCAGGGTACTCCTGTCCACTCTAATCAGCGTTTAGGCTTCGATTCATCACACATGGGTGGCCACAAATGCCCACTTTCACACACATGCGTAAATTTCGTCACCTTGTCATCCTACCTGGTCTTTTTCAAATTAAGCTATTCTTGATTGAGAGGATCTTTCAGATCTACAAACAAGAAGTAGGTGTGTAGCTGAACAGGAAGTGAGATGAGGAGCCATCCATGGTCTGAGTGCTGGCAAGTTGACTGTCTGAGCAGCACAAAAGCAGTAAAAAATAAAATGTAAAATGAAAATTAGTGCTTCCTTTCCATTTTGTCTAACACACATTATGTTTTACAAATACAGCCTATATGATTTGCCTTTCTCATTGGCAGTCAGTAATATTTTTATTCATTTATTTATGCCATAGAATATGAGTTCATTTTCCAAAGTAAAATGTGCTTGTTGCAATGGCACAATTTACTCCTAAAATTGAAATTCTAATGCATTTCTCACATCCTATTTAAAGGTAAACCCACTGATGCATGCATGCTACTTAATTGGCTCTCAGTGACAGATGAACTGTAGCAAAACACACACCAGAAAAGAAGGTCTGATGTCAGAAATAGCTTAGACTTTTGCAGAAATGTTGAGTCATTTTGACAGTCATACCCGCACTGCAACTTGTGTTTCTAGAATATATTGTTCTGTTCACTCTATTCGAGGTAACATAGATATTATTCAGGCTGTGGGTTGAGGTGTTGTATTAGATTATGATGAATATATTTACAGTGAGACATTACAAATATTTGCAGGATTTCTGTCTGTAACAAACACATGTACAGTAGGATTCTAATGATTTGCATCTGTGCCACTGGATCATTTTCTGACATTTCCTCTGTTCTAATTATTGCACAAGTTAATGATGCACATTTACCATAGAGGTGAGTTTTTAGCTGATGTGTGTGATTGCTTTTTCCAAGCATAGGAAATATTTCTTTTTGCATTCATCTGGCCATCATTTCATGTGAATTTTTGTGATTCCACTTAAGTTTTCATGAAGGCCAGCTGGAAGTGTGTCTCATGTATGTAAACCAGTCTTTGTTGTCAAGATAAATACGTTTTGTGAGTAAAAATCTATGCTTATGTCTCTGTCCTCACGAGCTTGTGTTGACAAATTAGTGTGAAATTCTTTTGGTCCTTGTAAAATGGCACTAAGGTCACTTTGGCCTGGAGGGAGGGGATTTTTTTTAGATTAACATCATGACCTAACTAAAGAGCAACAATCACGACTGTTAGAAGAGATGCATAATAATAAAACTTTGTTTTCTTTGAAAAGTGAAGTTTAGAATTTCTTTCTTCATTGTGACAAGTGCCTTGTGAGGGGAAATAAACCCAAAGAGACCACAGTTTTAAATGTCATTAGTTTGTCTTAAACATACTTTTGGAAAATTCTGGTTTCCACAATCTACATTTTATGAGAACTGGAGAGGGCTTATAACAAGGATAGGGTAAAAAGAGATGGTCCTCACATTAACCTCAAATAGAAACAGGGTAAATGCTGCTCCTGAGTGCTTTTGACACAGACCAAATTGTTATTCAAATATTATTGACCATGATTGTGAGGTGGAACATTTGTGTTGAGTCCATGAAATCCAACAAAGTGCTTTTTTAACATTTCTTAACCACTATCCTGTTATTTTCACTCAGTTGTTTTGGTTAAGAAGCAATCCCACAAAACATTTTCCATCATTTCTGAAATATAAAGGTGGCATTTATCAGAGGTTTTCACTGTCATGTGACTGTTTTAATTTCAACCTGCAACCAGAGATGTTGGAAAGCACTGCTGATATTTAGCTATAAGATGGTATTACTCTTGCATGTTATGACCACTTGTACTGTCACTAGATCTATGCGTACTTCTCCTCATTCTTCATCTGTAGAGAACTGGCCTAACTGTCCTTCTAAGAGGAGAAGACATGCTCCTTTAGATTTGCCTCCTTCTTGACAATGAAGGCGCCTCTGTGTCCCTACTTGTGCATCAGGCTAAGGGGATTTCTAGGCTGCCACCTGATTCATATTGCTGTAATTGAGTTATGGCCATAAGCACTACTGTGCTTGCCTCGGCCCTAGGTAATTCACACTCCACAAAAGCACTGTTTTACTCCAGTTTTCACATGATGCCTGGGACATGAATGCAGCGAGTGAGAAAGTCCAATCTATTGAAATAGGGCAGGGAGATTACAGGGAGCATGAGCGTTGAAAAAGGAAAAAGAGAGTAAGAGTTCTCGTGTATTGTAGCAGTTCTGTGCCAAAGAGACTGGGGAGTCACTGAGTCTGCAGCACGTGGATAAGGACCACAAAGCTCTAGGTTTCAAATATCTTTCTCTCTTTCTTCCTCTCTCCTCAGAGCTTAGGAGCTGCAATCGATTCAAGGGGAGATTTCCTTGGCCAAGGACAGGGAGATTGACGTTTTTGGGGTAAGCCCGAATTTGTCGCTCCTGTCAACTCAGGGTAATTGGACTTCTTCACACTCCACACTTGTGTCTGCGGGTACAAAACACCATCTTGCTCTCCATACGTATCATTGTTCCTACATCATGTGACTGCCATATTGGTTTTGTGGTCTGACTGAATGCAAGGCTCATGACTGACTTCTTTGTCTGTGTTTACCCTGTGTTACATCTTCTGCTTTTCACTGACATTGTAAAAGGTTACAGTATTTGCACAGCTAAATGCATTTTCAAACCTGTGGAAACTTTTTATACACACATACAACACACTGGACTGTTTGGAACCTTGTTGTGACTTTGGTCTACATGCCACTGGTGTCAGGATCAAGTGTAATCCTGGGTTTCTGCATCAGACTTGACGCTGGAAGCAGGGAGATTTTGTCTGTCATGTTAAAGCCACAAAGACCAGACAAAAACAAACATCCATCATTAGGGACAACCTTGGAAAAAGATGAATATAGACTGATTTCCGAACAATAAGAGCTGTACAGCTTGTACAACACTGTGACAAGAAATAATATTTATGTGCTGTTCTTTTAGTCATATTTCTCCCACAGTAATGCCAGTGAGGATCTCAAGTGGCTGGTCATTTCCTTTCAGTCCATCATTGGTCTAAGACTCTTGGATGAAGCCTAGTCCTGTCCTGTGATGTCGTGTACTTGATGTCTTTTTCTGCTTGTACTCGCATTTCCTTGTTCTGTCATGTGTCCTCTTATCCTGTTCCACGTATCCCTTCATAGTTACAGAGAAAGGTGATCTCTTCCTTGTGAATGAACACCCCTGACATACAGAAACAACCTCCAAACAAAAGCAAATATGGTACTGTATGGGTGCCAAGATGCTGGGCAATACCCAAAAGAATGCTGAGTCTTTGTAGAAATCACCTCCTTCATTAGATATCCACACTAGGGGTGTGTTCTTGTTCATAAACTTACATTCACACCCACAAAAGATGTCCAAATGAGGATGACGAACAGTCTGGCAGACACTAGTCAGTTTGGAATATTGGTGGCCGGGACAGGATTTATTTATTTATGAATAAAAGTCTTGGGTTCCTCTCTTCTTTTTTTTGTTTGAATAAGGGCTGCATTTTTTTCCATGATGAGAACTGATAAACATGCAGATACTGTATAACTACGTCAGTTTTCAATTCAGTTTGGCTCCCTTATTTATTTTTTGGGTTCTTTGGGAGGCAGAAAATATTACTCCCATCATCCTTTTATGATATTCATTTCATGTCTACATTTCACTTTTTAAAAACCATGCAATTACTCAATTAGCTGCTTCATTTGTTCTTTGCAGTTTTTTATGATTTGGCACAGTGTACATGCAGAGCTTGCATTCAGTCATTTTCTAGCTTTCTGACTCTCCCTCTCTCCTGTGTCTTGAGTTAGCAGGTTTGGGGTTTTCATCTCTACGTAAAGTGGTATTTAAACCCCCCTTCCCCATCATAATTTAGATCCAGTCTCATAAGTAGGTTGGGAAGCGGCCCCGGCAGTTGATGTGGAACACATGCCTTTAATGATTCACACTCAGTGTGCGGTAGGTCGGTGGTGGCTGCCGAACCCGCTGCCTCTCCCTCTGTCTAGAGTGGGACTCCTGTTTTTTTTCCCCCTGTTGTTTTTTCTAACCCAGATCCACACATGGAAACTTCAGGGAAGTGAAATGTGTTGTTTATGCACAGCTGTTCCTGTGCAATGGTGCTTCTTAACCCCTCTAAAGCTGAATGGAGACAAATTGTCCACACTTGACACTGTTGTTTTTGAGCTGCACTTAGTCTTATTTTGTCTTTTGTCTTCCTGTTTTTTTTTTTTTTCCTTTTTCCTTTATTGAAATTAGTCTTTTTTAGTTTTCTGCCACTTTCTTTGCTATTCAAATAACGTAGACATTTGTTTTTAAGGGGATTTTTGCCACTTTCACATTCTGATTAAACAGCTTAATATGCCAGATTTACTGCGACCCTGACATTGAGAGTTAAGGTTGAGTGAACAACTTTAAGCTGAGCTGATATTTTATGCGGTTGAGCTCATTTATTGTAAAGTATCTGAATAGCAGAGTTTTGTGTGGCATCTTATTTCTTCACAGTAGAAAAATAGCAGAACTTAGTTTAGTTTTTTACTCCACCCACTTTTCTTCAGGCAGCACAGCAAAACACGGAGACCTTTGACAAGACAGTATGAATTTCATTCAAACAAAATAAAGTCAGCATCTTTCCCTTGTGTATTCATCCACTCAGTCATTGGTTTATCTCAGATTTTGTGTGTAAACAGTGACTTTCTGCCTGTGCAGTCAAAGAACAGTGAAATATGCCAGCACGTGACAGGGAGTGGGCGCTGTCTCACCATCCAAGCTGACATAAATTGCTTCCTGTTTTTGCTTTCAGCCATCGCTCCCCAACCACTAGATCTGACATCTTCCCATCCACACTTCCATCTTTTGTTCTTCCTCTTTTTTTGTGTCTATCTCTTTCTCCGTCTCGCCATCCTTGGTCTCACGCCCTTCGTTTTGGCCTCGTCTGACCCTTTCTTCCTCCATTCTGCTTTACACTGACTGGACAATCACACAAATACGTGGATGGTGTTAAGACAACCCATTTCCTTAACAAAACTGCTTCTTACAGAGATAAACATACATGTCGCCATAGCACTCAACAGAGTTTAATGCACTTGCTGACCTTGCCAGACAAATGGGCTGCTGATTTGCTGTAGATGACTCAGGAAATAGCATGTAGATGTCAAGATGAGGTATTGTATTAATGTGCAAAAGTGGTGCAGTCAATGTTTCACTGTCAGTAATGGATTGTGTTCTGTCATAATTCAGAGAAATGTGCATATGTTACTGGAAAACAGAGTGCATTGCTCTTTCACATTATCGTTATAATTTAGATTTAGCTCTTTTCCCACAAGTGCTTGACTTAATGCCCACAAGTTTACCAATCCTGTTTACTGTGTTTTTATGTGGTGGTGCTCATTTTTACAATACCCATAATCCACAGCATAACAAAGTGCCACTTGTAAAGTGTTGCTTTATTAAAACTATGCCTTTGTGCTGTTTTATGTGCTGTTTTGAGTGAATTGGTGTTAATTTGCTAAGGTAATAAATTAAACGTTCTTTTATAACGTGCTTTGTATATTTGGTGTCTTGAAGCTGTTTTGGAGCAGGGTAAGTGCTTGAAGTATGAAGTGTATGTGTGTGAGTACTGAGATTGATGAAGCGACCTCCCTGGATTTGGGTGTTGCTACAAAGCACCACCCGATATTGTGCGCAGAAAACCCCAGCCACTCAAGGCGAGAGGGCGTAGCTAACAGTACTGAGCATTCTGCAGTTCCTCTTTGGGGCGCCTCCTGACAGGAACTTGGCAGCAAAGAAACATAAACAAATTCCCTGTGGTGGGCTGGCAGGCTGGGCGGCGCGGCTCCCCCTGTTACCATACATGCACAGCACAGCCTGGTTCAGTCTAACCCGCTCAGCTCAACACCCCCAAGCTGTGAGAAATAGATCTTAAAGGGGCAGGTGCCACCCTATGCACCTTAAAGGGGCACATGCACAGTCTACATCTGGGGTTTGTTCTCCTTGGAGTTGTCACAGTTGCACAAGCCAACATTTTTCTTTTCACTATATTGTCTCAGACTGACATTGATGGGTTTTATTCTTTCTGCACTGACCTCACTGAGGTTTTTTAGCACCACCACACAAAGGCCATTGCTGCAGCCCTTGGTCCCAAAACGACTATTTGTGCTGAGGTAGCAAAAAACTGCACTGGTAGTGATGTAACAGTGGAGTTTGGGGAGATATGATTGTAATCCGGTGTGGAAGAGAGAGGGTGTGGTGACCTAAAAGTCAAGATATACAGATATATGACGTACAGCATGCTCACACATTGAATAGAAACATTGAGTGCATACATGCTTAGTTACCCAGGTAGTATGTGTGCACCCTGAGACTCAAAGTGTTTTCTCTCTTTCTCTCTTGCTCACTAAACACAGTGGTGTATTGTGCAGCCTGCCCTGGTCCCAGTCCAAAGGCAAAGAGAACCCAGATTGCTGAAACAGAGGGCTCGCTAACAGGCCAGCCCTGCCGTAGTTGTTATAGCCTGCTATGGCCTTCCAAACCAACAGGGACTGCCAGCTGAGCCCAGACTCTACGCACATGTATGTGTGTGTGCCTTTTTGATCAGCCACAGAAGGATTTTTGGACAGCAATTGCAGGAGCCAACATGGCACCTCAGCGCAATTTCATAAGTGCTGGTAAAGGCATTTGAGTGACTTTTAATAGTCCCTCGTCTCCACAACATCAACTAAAGGCACTGTTTTCATCCATCATTAAATGATGGTGTTTGTGAAGATGGGACACAGAGAAATATAGAGAAATGAAGAAAGTAGAAGGAGTGAAGCCTCATATATACTTTGTACGCTTTGCTGCTAGAATGGTGATGGGTGTAAGAATCAACTTAATTTGTGCTTTCTTTCTGTACTTTGATGTGTACCACATGCACTGAGATGTTATTTGTGTCATTGTACAGTAATGCGCAAAAATTTTGGGTACCTTGGTTTTGTTGTTTTAGCATATTATATTGACCATAAGCATGCATTTTTCAATCACAATAGAATGAGAATACACCTAAAGTAGAATCAGCATTAAGTGGTATCTTCCTTTGCATTTAAAATGTTTTGATTGATTTGGTACATTAAAAAAATGAGATCTTGTGTCTTAAAATAAGTTTCATTCATCAATCATTCTTATTGTTCCATTTATTGCCACAGGAATGGACGTCATGCTAAATATAGATTTTTGTCTGTTGAAGCCATCCAAGTCTGATTTTTTTGTTTGTACTGTGCATGTATTTTCTGTATTTTTTTATTTATAATCCTAAAAACCAACAAATCAAAGGTGGATATTTGCAAGTTCCACCCCATATTGATATTAGCATAAAGTTTGTCGATTTTTGTGCATGCTTATGGTCATTATTAACTTGATATCAAGACAAGACAACAAACTCAAGGTGCCTAAAATGTTGGCACAGTACTGTATATTGCTTTATTTAAAGATGCAGCCATGGATGGAATAGGATGAATCTTGCTTAAGTATGTTTCTATGTGAGGCAAATTTATGTTTCAGTCTGAAACTTTTTCAGTCAAAACTGTTTTACAAGCCACAAATAAATATGTTTATCCAAACTTGATGTTGTCTGTTTATATAATGTCAAGTAATACAATATATGAGTGCTGTACTTGTAGGTGCACAATAATTACATACATCATGTTGTGAATAGCAGTATTGTCGCTAATGGTTATTCTAAATGGTGCAGTACCAGAATAATTAGAACATCTGTAGAGACTGCTGGGTGTTAGGTTTAGAAGTAGTTTTTAGAATTTGAGCGAAAATGAGAGAGGAACCTGTGACTTGAAATCACATTTGTCATAATTTGGTGCATCTTTTCTAAGCTGAAAACTCAGTATCTTAATTTTTGTTTGTATTGTATTGCACCTACATCAACTTAGCTTAGCATCCCATGAGCACTTTGAGCCATGACATCGTGCTGGACCATGAGTAAGCCTCTATGCAAAATCATGGCAGACTACTCAAGATCATGTAAAACAGGAAGTGGTGGGGGATTATGTCACTGCCAGGCATTTTGTGGAAGTAACAATGCTGCCGTTTCCCTGTGCGTGTGTTTGTATGTGAGAGAGAATAGAACAGGCAGTGCTCTCTGTGAGCAGCAGAGGGGTGGAGGGAGGAGCGGAGGAGGAGAAGGGGGTGACAGAAAGTCTTAGGATCAAGCTGTTCCACTGACAGAGCACAGCACAGACAGCTCTGTTGACACTGCAGAGCACAGGAGAGAGGCTGTTGAAGAGGAGAGGAAGGGATAAAAAAGTTGGAAAGACAGAAAGAATCATCTCCCACCAGAAGTTGTAGATGAGGACAATCAAAATTGGAGGTTGCGAAAGGCAGATGTAGACGAGCTCCTAGTGGCAGCAGATCTTCTGGGACGCTGTTAGTTGATGTGTGCACATGTGAGTTAGCGTGTACATCACTAGTCAAAAGTTTGGACACACCCTCTCTTTCAGTTTTATTTCTTTATTTTTGTCATTCTTAATATTTTACATTAATACAGAAAGCACCCATACGCTTAGCTTTGATGTCAGCTTTACACACTTATGGCATTCTCTCATCAGATTCACAAGAATGATTTTCAAATCACAGGTGACTAAATTTGTGCCATTTCCTGCCTTTCTAATGTGCTTTGGACCATCAGTTGTCTTCTGCAGAGGAAGCGTGGGCAGTGCTACTACCACTACTGAGGAAATCCACATTATCCAAGAAACACTCAATTAAGTAATGAGAAAAGACAATCCAACATTACTTGTGTCACGATGGTCACGCAATCCAAAAAGTCTTATGAACTTTAAATGTGTCTTCAAGTGCAGTCGCCAAATCATCAAACACTATCTGATGTGCTATAAATTGGGACTTTCTGAGGCTGGTGATTCTAATAAACATATCCTCTGCAGCAGAGGTAGCTCTTGGTTTTCTTTTGAGAGTCAGTTTCATCATAGTATTTGATAGTTTTCTTGACTGCAAAAATTTTATGGACTGTTTTTTTAAATTAAGTTGTAGTTCACTAAGGTGGCCAAGAGCAGGCCTGTGACCAGAGGGTCACCGGCTCGAATCCCCGGACCAGCAGATCTGGGTGGGTCCCCCATCATCACCACTGTGACTCCCCAGATGCTCTCTGGGTGCTGCATGTGGTCACCCCCAGGGGATGCGGAAGAAAAATTTAATATATGTATGTATATGTATATGACAATAAAGAAACTTAACTTAACACTTTTCCTCTGCACAAGCCAACTGATGATCTAATGCACTTTAAGACAGAAAGAAATTGAACAAATTAACTCACCTGTGAATTGAAAACCATTGGATGATTACCTTGTCAATCTGATAATAGAATGCCATAAGTAGGGATGAAATGAATGTAATATGAAACAAATACAACAAAAATTTGTGACGTTCTGACTAGGAACACGGAAATTCCGACTTCTGAGTACAACTGGAATGTGTCACTTCTAATCTTGTGTGTCATCTCTCACATCAAAATAATTGTGACATGAGAGATGACTGTTACATCTCCACCCATGAGTGCTGACATCAAAGCTAAATATTTGGACAATCTAAAATATGCTCTGGGTTGTTGAACACTTTTTTGTTTATTGCATAATTTCATATGTGTTCTTTTGCAGTTTGGATGTCTTCAGTATTGATGTGATGTGGAACGTAATAAAAATCAAGAAAAACTACTGAAGGATAAGCGGTGTCTAAACTTTTGACTGGTATTGCATGTGTACAGTAAATGATTGCTCAGTTTATTTCTGCATGCAGGGTTTCCCCCAGAAATCTTGTTAAGCCTGTCAGGGTGGCCTGATGGCAGAGCATGTTTTTGTGAATTCAGAGAATGCCAAAACCTTTTTTAGAGTTGTTTGTAATACAATGGTCCCTCGTTTATCGCAGTGGTTACATTCTAAAAA
This sequence comes from Pseudamia nigra, assembly GCA_029823295.1. Taxonomy (NCBI): domain Eukaryota; kingdom Metazoa; phylum Chordata; class Actinopteri; order Kurtiformes; family Apogonidae; genus Pseudamia; species Pseudamia nigra. The sequence continues at coordinate 31,462 of JAQQAE010000063.1, read as the reverse complement.
TAATCCGCGATAGGCAAAATCCGCAAAGTAGATTCCTATTGAAAAACTCTCTCCAGCTGATACATGATTCGCACAACGAACGCAACGCCGGAATGGATTGACTTTGTTAACCGGGGCACCACCGTATTTGTTTTAAGGCTGTAAAACCCCTCACCACACACTTTATACACTATTCTTGACAGGCATTAACATTTTCTCACGTTTCTCTCTTATTTAAACACTCTCAAAATTCAAACCTTTGTAGATTTTATATTAAAAAAATAGGTACAGTATTGTAGAACTAAAGATCAAAACCCGTTTTCAGGCTCAAACATTTGTTTGAGCAACAAAAAAAACAAATGCTTTCCTACAAAAAAAACATGATGGCCTCCAGACACAACAAATTTAATTTCAACGATCACCCTACAAAGCTGGACACACAAGAAACCACCAATAGTGACCCACGCTTCAGTGTCACACGACCAATCAGGTGTCACGTAGGGGGAACTCCTGTCACGTCATCAGACTCTCTCTTTACCTATCGCTCTCTTCCTCAGTACCGCTGCAAGGCACTGCATTGCGAGGATGATTCTAACGCATTATAGCAAGGGAAAAATGATGTGTGTGTGTTTGTGTATGTGGGGGCGGGCATCTTGTTTCTAAGGCTGTATTCACACTTCCGATTCAGCGGATAAAAGGATACATGTGTTGCAAATGTCCTTTGGGTCCTTTGTGTTCATAGGGTATAAGTCTGTATCGGTCCAAACTTATAAACAAATGCCATGCGTGAGCAAACTCTTCTGTCCTTGGTCAGAAATCATCTCTGGAAGGAGGAAGACTTTACTTTTTTCTTGCCCCGTGTGAAAACAACAACCGTTGATCATCAGCTGCGGGTGTAGCTAGTTTTTTTTGTGTGGTTCTCTGGTGCATCTGATGAGATGAATATGTGCCACTGCATGGAACCGCAGGGTTCTGAGAAGTGCACGACCACATACACACGCAACATTACACACAGCACATCAGGTAAACTTTGTTTCTTAGGTGATGCCTATCTCACCAACTCCTCCTCCTTTTCCTACTCTTCTTCTTCTTCTTCAACTTCTGTTGTTTTGAATGACAGTTGGCAACTGAGTGCATTACTGCCCCTGCTATTCCATTTTCAACCACAGTTTAAGTCAGTTGTGTCACCGCAAACAAACCGTGATCAAATGGAAATGACCACCCCTTCTAGGTGATCTCGGCTCATTTGTTTTGTTCCAAATCCGGGAGTGATTACTGTGTTCACACATGCACAAACAAAAAAAAAATTTGGGGGGTTAAAAGCTTCCTGTTTCGGAAGAACTGCTGCAAACAATCCAGGTGTGAATACACCCTAAGTCATCTCCATGTGTGCAACACCTGGCTAACAGCCAGGTAGCTAGCTTTAGCCTCTGGAGGAATGTAAACACAACAGCTCTGTAGAGATGGCTAAACTAGACTAGCATTAGCTGTCAACAGCTTGGCTATGTGAGCACTAGTCATTGATGTACAGTTCACTTCCTTTGTTTTTACCAGAGTCACGTGACCTCAGAGCCTCTATATATTTATGTGTTGATGATAAAAATTTGCCCTTGTGCTTTTAACCGCTTCACTGTGACTGGTATTGAGTGTAAATACCTATTTAAAATAAATAGGTAGGTAAAAAATAGGTCATCAATTCACCAAATTTGAAATTTACTTTATGGCTTTTAATTTAATGCAAATGTGGGAAGGGGCATTGAACCTGGTATAGGAACTAGATTTATTCTTATATTTATCCAAAAATTCCAAAAATATAGTTTATGCCTTGGCCAATGGGGACTTTTCACTAGCAATTGAAAGTGAATCTAAAATGATGGAAGAACATCTTTCAGCTTTTTATTTTCAGAACAATGCTATTGCATTCAGTATTAACATCTTTAATATCTATAATATGACACCAGTTTATAACAAGGTATAATTTTGGTAAAGAAAATAGGCAGGCACTGCATGCATGTGATCATAAGCTGAATTCATTGACTATAATTTGACTTGGCTTCTTTTGTCTTTTTTTGTTTTCTTAGACTATATGTTCTCCTGTTGAAGGTAAATAAATTCATCAATCATAGTTACTGACCTTAACAGTTGACACTATTACTCATTGCTGATATTTTATTTAAAATGTTTGCACAAGTCAGCTCTATAAATTAATATTTATAATGTCTTGAGGGCTTCAGGAGGCGTGAGTCTGCACCTCTGAGTGCATTCAAGTTACATGTGTGCATTCATGTTTGTGGGTCCAGTACTCACCTGGAGTAAAACCTCCCACTGATGAGGTAAAAGAAGACACCATCAAGGGCCCCAGCTATATCATCAAGGGCCCCCCCCAACCTCCCAGGTCCCAGTAGGCACATCTCTGTAATGGTCCCTTATTGATCCTGAGGCCTCCTTGTCCACACTCAATGGCCATCGATCGGCACCTTGCAAAGAGTCTCAGAGGGCTGCTTCACATCCTGCGGCTTTTGCCATTGGTGTGGATAGTGTGTGAGGTGCTTGCATGTGTGTAAAACAGCACTTAGTTCATATTTTTTACTGAAGAAACCTGTGTCTGCACGGCTGCATGCTCATACTGGAAGTGCATCTTTGTCGTCCTGTGATGGAGAGCGATGTCTCTGCGCTTAATGTAGTCTGACCTTCAGCGAAATTGCCCTGTTGCACCTTGAAGAGAAGACCTCCCTCTCATTAAACCATAAACTGCACAGTCCTCCATATCTTAAACCATGCAGCATAAAGACATAAACACCCAACATAAAAAGGAGTTGCTCAGCCACTCTGCCGTCTCCCACAAGAGACAAGACAGAAAAAGAAGAAAAGACTCCCTCGCTTCCCATGTCAGGAAAAAAAGCCTGATTAATCAGTCAAGCCACATGAAAACTTTGCTTGTTATTGTTGCTGCTTGATTTATTGAAGGCCTGGATCTGGGTCAGGCACCCCCTCCCTGTCTCTCTCTCTCTTCTCTTCCTTCTCTCTTACTCTCCCTGCCTTTTTTTCTACCTAAATAAGGGTCCACCCCCCACGTTTCTTCCCTTTGTCTCTCATCTGGTTTTCTGTTTTTGTTAAAGGACAGTTGATTAATGGTGCCACAGACAAAGCCTGCTCTCTGCTCTCAGCCTGGGCTCAGATAGGGCTCTGCTTTAGGTAAACCAAAACACATGTGCTCCGGACAGCCACTGGGAAGGAACCCCTGAGTAGAAAGAGAGAGAGAAGAAATTAACCTCACTAGTTGTTGATGTATTATATAAACTGGTTTATAACTGGAAAATGTGCAGAATAAACAAAAGGAAGGAAGAATTGTGTATAATATGTACAAATCAGAGTGGACACAATCAGGATGTGTCTGTTAACACCACTTGTGGGTGACTCACTCTTCAGTAAAACCAAGCTTGCATCTACGGATTCATTATACTGATAAGGTTATTTTTCTGCCCAGGCTCATCATCACTTCTCACAGTGTGTGGCTCCATGTATTTACTGATTTTAATGTAGCAAATAATTATTTCAACACCTGAGTATTGTTGGCTGCCCGCAGGCTTTTCAGGAATGAGTTCTATGCTATTGAGAGTCTTGTAGAAAGAAATTGCCTTACTGAATGATAAAGGAGCATATTATTCCTGAGACTGCATCGGGGCTCTATTGGCAAGTGTTTTTATAATGGCAGGGCTTGACACTCATGTCAGTCTTTATGGCTACACACTTCTCTGTGTGTGTGTTTTTGTATTTGTATTTTTATGCTGCAGATGACTGTGTTGGCTGCCTCAGGTAAACATGTCTTCTCAGGAAATATTACCCTGAAGTTATATCGGCTATGAACAATTATAGACTTGGTTTATAGTAGTCTAGCTCCAAACCACTGACTTGCACAGATTAATATAATGCTGAACATACTGTATTTACCAAGACTAGGACACTTGGAGAGCGTAAATGCCCTATACACTACCGGTCAAAAGTTTTATAACACCCCAATTTTTGCATTTTTTTTAATGAAATTGAACCAGTTCAAGTTCAATGAATAGCTTGATATGGTACAAAGGTAAGTGCTGAACTGCCAGATCCCAGACCCAAAGCCACCATGTTGCTGTTTGGGTCTGCCAGACCTTTTCCTGTCAGTTTCCCCCAGTTTCTGAGTGCCTTTTGATGGTGAAGGAAACTGTACTCACTGACAGATTCTTTGCAATTTCTGTAGGAAAGACCTACACTTTTAAGTGTTATGATGGTGTGTCTCTCTTCCATTGTTAATTTCCTTTTGCTCACCATTTTTATAGCAACATAATGCTATCTGCAGTACAATACTGTTCAAATAATACTCACAGGGTATGGTACCACAGTGTGTTCCATCACTGCTTTTACGCAAACAGAGGGGGTTGTAATTAATCGACCACTTTGGACATCTCTAGGAATTAGTTGCACCAACTTTCAGGGCTTGACGAATCTCCATTGGTGCAGAAGAGCTTTAAATAAACAGACTGATATGGGTTTTTCAGGACCGATATCGATTATTAGTAGTTAAGGAGGCCGATAATCGATATTTGGAGCCGATATTCATTTGCAGTAAAAGTGTAAAAATTGGCGTAAAAATGTTGAATAATACAAACACTCAACTTTGTTTAAATGCCTACAGCATGTTTATTTAACCAAACAAATAGAAAATAAATAGGTCCAGAAGTGCATGGATCCTAGACTCAAAAGTTATTGTAGTAGTCGTGAGCTGTAGAGTTTTTCATGTGACAAGCACACACTATTCTCCACATTACATACATTCTCTCCATTGCTAATACATAGTCTACTGAGAACAGGACTGGCGAGCTAATGTTATGCTAAAAACTAGTCGACTAGCCTTTATCTCAGCATACTTCTCTGCAACAAAACAAGACTGAATTGAATTTCTTACTCTCTCACAATCCCACACACAGGCTTCTACAATCACAGACTGTTTCCACATGTATATTACCAACAGCATTCACAGACATGTCAGGAGGTGCTACTAGCTTAGCAGAGCTGCTAATGTTTACTCCGCTCTTACATTATTCTGCTGCACACTGCAAGTTAGAAGTAGTTGTGAGATATAAAGCACTGGGATGTTTATTACAATTTTGGGAGAGTTTTTTGCGTTTATCTTCGACATGTTTGCTCTCTGGAAAGCGCAAACACATGTTTTCTCGTGTGGAGAACCACATGACAAGACTTCGAGGACAGTTTCTGTTTCAGTGTCTCTGCCACTTACGCATACTGTGGCTTGCTTAACCAATCAGATGGTGTCGCGGGCGCAACAATGCTGGAGACAGAAGTGCCAGTGCTGCACCGCTTCTCTGCTTCTGTACTGTTTGACTTAACTAAAGGGGGAGATTCAGAACTTTAGGCCTATAGACATCATAGCCTTGGTGTCTTCAGAGGGACCCCAAAGTGTGTGACGTTTGAATAGAAGTCAATGGGAGAGCAACTAGTAATGGCCTTTAACATCTTACCCTTACATGTATATGACTATTTCCAGAGGGTTTTATGGTCTCAGGCTACTGACAGACTTCTGATGCACTTACATATCTCTGCCACTAAACAATAGGAGGACACTGGGTGATGTTGGAGGACTGATGCCATTGGCTAAGAGCAGGGGTCTGCCACCTTTGGCTCCAGCGCCACTTGTGGCTCTTTAGCCCTTATACGGTGGCTCCTGCGCTTTGTCCACAAGTGAAAGTAACACATAATGAATCAAAATGAACTAAATAAGCACAAAACCAACAATAGAAAAAAACAAGCTAATTACAAAATGTGTAAAACTGAATTACAATCACAAAACTGAAGACAGGAATCTACTAAATGAACAACGAAATCAAGATCATGAATAGTATTTGACAATATAACTAATACAATAAACAAGTAAATGAGCAAAAGGGTGGCTCTAAACACATATCCATTTTTCTTTTATGTCCAAAAATATGTCTGTAGATTGTAAAGGTTGCTGACCCTGGCTTAGAGTGATTCCTGTGACTGAATGGTGCCTTCTATTTACCTCTGACCTTGTGAGTCAGAACTGGGAGTCATGTAAATTCAGAGTTGATTGCATTGTCAGAAAAACATGAACACAGCACAAAACCCGACTCACTCAGTAGACAACTTCAGAACAAATGTACAGTACACCCTACGTGATGACCACACTACATAGTATTTTGCATGTACAAGTAGCGAATTAGCATGTCAGAGAATAAAAAATGAGCAGTTTTATGTGCCTGACTGGCATAATATTAAACAAATACCACAGAGGTTGGCAGTGTTTTCCTAGGTTTGCTGTTATGTTTTCATCAATACTGAAATGGACAACTTTCATATCTTCATGGTGAATATACATCACTTGGAACAAGGTGGACCCTCTCCTGGCGGGTCTATTGCAGTCTGGCATGGCTGATGGATTTCTGTCTTCCCGAGCTCAGCTTCGGGATGATCCTGAAGCCTTCCTGCAGGTCCATGAGGGATTAGCTGTGGCATGTGAACAGCCGGAAGAGGAGGCAGGCAAGGAGCAGCCAAGCAGTGACTGTAGCCCTGAAGTTGCTCTGTGGCAGTTCTCCATCTTGTCCACCCCATCCTCTGTTTTATAGTAGTCCAGCTATCCATTAATGAACCGAGGATTGTGCAAGTCTGAGGAAAAAGTAAAAACAATACAGTAAGAAGTATGTCCTTTAGAGCAATTCCCTGAATGTTTGACACAGATAGGTTGATTTCAGAAGGCTGATGAGAAAAGGCACTGGGGACTGTTCACAATAGGCAGGGCAATTGGGACTGAGGTGGGTGTGTTCCTCTTTTTAAAGAAAGTGGGCCTCCAGCAGTCCACCATATAAAGTGAACTATAGTGTTCATTTTTTTTGTTTCTGTCTCAGTTGCATTTGGAGAAAGCAAAGAGTGTGTCCCATGCTTTAGGTACACATATGAGCACTACAGTAAGATTTTTGATAATGCCTCACCTCTCCATTAAATTCAGAATTAATAGTGCTTTTCCACTTTACTTGTTTGATCCAGACTTTTGAGTTTGATTTGAACCAGACTAGACAAGCAGACTAGTGATGAACTGAGATGATTGCGGTTTGAGCCAACCTGAGACGTAGCTCAGTTCATTTCGTTCTGAATTTTGGACAGATTGTGGGAAGATGGAGCAGGCTATTACAAGACATCCAGCAAAAGAAGAAGCAACAGAGCCAAAAGAAGGGAAATAAGCTGTGATAGTTAAATAAAACAGAAGAAGACAAAGTTTTTCATTCAAAGGGGGTCTGTCAAATCAATAAAAGGTCATCTTAAAAATGTGTAAAAACACTGAAACATTTAATGTATTTTCCGAGGAAATGACAAAAAGAAAAATTAAGAAACCATAGTGTTGAAATAAATGAATGAATATAAATTGACAGTAGAAAAATTACATTCATCTACACGCCAATAAAACACTGATTATAGCAACAGCGTGTAGGTACACCATGCAACATTCATTACCGCACTTTACCACACTAAAATTACATCGTGAAACCAAAAGTAGCCAGATCAAATCTATCCAATGTAACTAATATGTAGAATGAAGGGTAGTGAACTCAAAAGATGCACACAGCACAGCTTTCTTTTCCCAGGTAACCGGAGTCTTGTTCATGGTATTATAGGTAACATGTCACTTGCTGACACCATCACCTTCCTTGGGGCCTAAACACTATATTCCAAACAAACATGGTGGATTGAAGCAGGGAGCCAAGTGACTCAAAGTCGCTTTATTAGACTGAGCATGTGTTAATAATTCATGGTCCACTTTCACTGGAAGCAAACCCAAAGGCTCAGCTGTGTCTGTCTGCCTGTATTTCTTGTCACTGGGCATTTAAGCCTTTACCCAGTTTGGACTACAAGTTATTTACTCACTTACACATCCACCACCCTCCGTATCCATCTAACCATTGCAACTGAGTGGATGAGGCAGTACTGGCAGAGGTAGAGCACTTACACATATATCTATGCATACTTTTTCTATCGTTAGGTTGGTTTTCCCTGTTATCTTCCTCAACCATGTTTTACACCTAGTACACAGTGTACTCTCCTCTCCATCCATCTCCAGGGATCATCATTTCTCTTTATTTATTTATTTATTTTTTACCTCTTTTTCTCTCTACTCTTTGTCCTTTGTTGCACTTGTGTCAGATTTAGTTATGCATGCAGATTATGCTTTTGATCCCACTGTGTTGGGTACAATGCATAACCACCCGCTGTTAAACCTAGAGATGTACCTGAGCTTTCTCTTTCACACTGCCGTTCCCCCTTTTTTAACGCCTTTCCATCTTTCCTTTGCTTCTTTGGCAACAATCCAGGTCATCACTTCTTCCCTCCCCCCTTTCCATCCTCCCTGCTCTTCCTCTAATTCCAAACATTGAAAGTTGGCTCAGTTGGTCCTCGTCCATCTCTTACTTTCTGCCTGTATATTTTTATTTTCTAGTCTTTTCTTGCTATAGTGGTTCCACTTCTTTTCTTTGACTCTTCCTTTATTTCTCATCCTCTTCTCTCTCTGCCTCCTGCTCTCCTCTCTCCCAGTGGTCTCATTAGGCATGAAGGAGGCTGCCTAGTGTGTGTGTGTATATGTGTGTTCTCTTAGGCAAAGTCTCACTTGACTGAGCATGCCACTTGCAGTAGCGGGGGTCTGGGCTCCATTATTACCACAAAGCTGTCACAAACAGTATATAAAGTAGCCTCCTGTTGCCGAGTGGTGGGTGAGCACAGGGTATTCTCTTAACAACAGCAGCTTCTACTGATCTGCCTTCCCTGTACTATAGGAAGGTTGCATTTGCCATACTTTATTGTGCATGTACACCAATATAGAAAGCAGAAATGTACACACCTGTAACACTAGGAAGGGCTGCATGATCCTGAGAAAACATGCATTTTTCTCTAACTGATATTTAAAAATGCTGACAAATGGCCTTCTTGAAGGTAGGTCATCGTTTCCTAATTTAAATGCTACAGCCTTGGCTCAGTGCATCAAACATAAAAGCAGAAGAGCTCTGTGAAAACACTTCTGAAGAGATTTTGGAAGGACATTAGGTCAAATCAATAATATAGAGATGCATAATTGAAAACTGTTTTTGGTCATTCTTATAGCCAAATTAATTCAATACAGCATTCTTTTCTTTTTGCCACCAAATCCTCAAGTTTTTTTTCCAGCCCCTCATTCATTTTGTTGACAGTTTGCAAAGCAGAGCAGAATCTGCTTTGTTGTTTGTTGTTATGTAATAAATGATTAAGAATGATTGTGATTGGTGGGTTTGCTGCAGATCTAAGCAACTCCGTATTCAAGAAATGGAATAAATTGTGTTATGTCACACTTGATTTGTAGATTAGTTGGAAAATGAGAGCCATGCAAGTTTTCTTTTGGTCTCAAGCAGCAAAAAAGCATTAGCATGATATTCACTGTTGATTTGAAAGCTTTTGTGTATTTGCTAAGATGTCAACAATAGTCGCCAAAAGTAAAAAATAAAGGCTCAAATGCAAGGGTTCTGTGAAAATACTCCTAACGCACACTGTAGTCCTGAGTCTGAGTTCTAGTATGACTACCAGTCAGAAAGAGACACCTCCTCTTTCACTGTATTGTCTTTAATTGTTTACACTGAATAAAAATATAAACACAACACTTTTCTTTTTGCATATTTGTTCTTTCACAGTTTTATTGCATGCCAATTACACGCTCCCTCAAAATTTGCGACATCTGTGGCATTGTGTTGTGTGATAAAACTGCACATTTTAGAGTGGCCTTTTATTGTGACCAGCCTAAGGCACAACTGCTCTATAATCGTGCTGCCTAATCAACATCTTCATATGCCACACCTGTGTCATGGATGGATTAACTCAGCAAAGGAGAAGTGCTCACAAACACAGATTTAGACAAATTTGTGAATAATATTTGAGAGAAATTAACCTTTTGTGTACATAAAAAAAGTCTTCAATCTTTGAGTTCAGCTCATGAAAAATGGTAGCAAAAACAAAAGTGCTGTGTTTATATTTTTGTTAAATGTATTTTTTTTTCATCATTTTCAACATTGTACATGAATAAAACTGTGAAAGAACACATATGGAATTATGCAGTAAACAAAAAAAGTGTTAAACAGCCCAGAACATGTTTTGTATTTCAGATTGTCCAAAGTAGCCACATTTAGGTGATGACACAAGACAGTCACCTGAAATGGTTTTCAATTCACAGGTGTGTCTTGTTTCAGAATTAATTTGTGCCGTGTCTTGTCTTCATAATGACCATCAGTCGTTTTGAGCAGATGATGGCGGGTACAAAGTCAGTAGCACTATTAGTGCTACAACAACTACTGTTCAAATCCACATTATGGCAAGAAACAGTTAAGTAAAGAGAAAAGACACTCCCATCATTATTTTAGGAAGTGAACATCAATCAATTTGGAAAATCTCAACAACTTTGAATATTGAGTTAATTTGCCTTATTTGACATTGTACATGTGATAAACCTTACACACCTTACTGTGACAATCCTGAAACAATATATTCTGCAGCCCCTCAAAGTGTACTTTCTGCCTGCTCCCAACACTCAAAACCACATACCAAACACATCTGTCTTTTCTCTATAATGCAACCCACCTACGAGGTCCAACCTGTGGGATGTCTCTCTGTCTTCTCTTCTACTGAGTGAGTGAGTGATTATATGTGTGTATGTCTGTGTGTGTCCACCTCTGTTTTGCTAGTGTCTAGTTACAGGGATGGGGCCATGTGCAGGAATGGGTGCCTCTGCTGCCTTGCTGGCAGACCTGACCCCATCAGGTCAACGTCCATTACCACATGAAACCTAAATGTCAAGCGTGGCCCCCCACTACAGCCATTTGTCATTCTCTGTGGGTCAGTCAGCCTGGACATACAAACATAATCACCTGCTCTTTTTTGACCAGGCTGACATGCACAAACATCCTCCACAACAAGGAGGTGTCTGCAGTGTAATGAAGGCAGGATGTGCATAGTATGTTCTACTGCATTAAAGGATGAATGAATCATATCAGGAGATCTGTTATCAGAGCACTTTGTACATATGGGCATTTCCTGCAACATGTTATCAGTGCGATTAGCTGACTGACTAGACCCAGCTGTTAGCCAGCAGTTGTTTAAGTTTAGCTTATCTGTGACTGAGTAAACTAACCTTTGGTGCCAGTTATAGAGTAGGTGCTGCTCTTTTTCACACTGAGAAGTCTAGCCAGGAGCTTTTGCCTTTGACACCTAAAAATGTATGTAAAGGGAGGGAAAACCACTGCTTCTGCATTGGATCTGTGAACCTTTTGTGCAAACAGTTTGTTTGGTACATTTAAGGATTTGCATACGGTAGTTTGGATCTATCTTACATGTGATTGAATATTTTTCCAGGTTCATACCACACCTCTGTAAATGACAATTATGTGCATTATATGATGTACTAGACCAATATGTTTTTTTCAGGGCTGATACCGACACCGATTATTAGTAGTCTGATGCTGATAACCAATATTTGGAGCCGATATTCATTTGCAGTAAAAGTGAAAATATTGACGTCAAAATTTTGGATAATACAAACTCCAACACTTGACTTTGTTTAAATGCCTTTAGGCATATGTTTATTAAACAGCTCTTTTCAGATTTGCAACATGTTAAAGGTTTTTTTTAATCTAGACAATAGACATTATTATTTTAAAATTCTAACAGAAATTTCAGGGAGATCCCAGGCTCAGCAGCATTTCTTATAAAGTTAAATGAAAGCTTAAATAAATAAATAGCTCCCTAAAGTTTTCCACACTAAAGCTTAATTTATTACAGCATTTGGGAAGTCTGTAGCTGATTTTATTATGTACATGTTGTATTTTAACAACATGTGATTGGAGGAATCCTGTCATTCAAAAGTAGGCTGCTACATTACTGCAAGTTATTTTATAGTTTCTTCCTGTTCTAATGCCTAGAGTGATTTTTTTTTTGGGTTAACTTCCGCATTTTGAGATGTGTGCTTTTATTGTGAAGGATCAAAGCGGATACAGTTTTTGTAACATGAGTCCCTTTTGTTGTTGTGTTTTAAATATGGCAGTAAAGTGTCCTCTCACTTTGGAATACACCACCTCCATTTTTTTGTTTTATATCACTTAAAGTATAGACACCTCCATAATGCTCAGCCACATTACTAACGATTAATGTTACAATAGCTGAAAAAATTGTACAATTGCAATAGGAGAAACTATCACAGACTATTTCCATATGGATATTATCAGCAACCTTGTTTCAAGTCATTATCACATACGTCTGGAGGGACTGCCAGCAAGCAAAGCTGCCACTTATGTTTATATAACGTTATTGGGCTCAGTGAGTTGTGGGGGACTGGGATGTTTATTACAATTTCGGGAGAGTCTGCTGCCTTAACTTATCTTAGAAACATATATCTGCTCTCCGTAGCATCTCCACTCGGTAAAACTTTACCTGGTCTAAGATGTGTGTGAATGCTGTGCTTGCAAAGCTTTCATTGCTGATTGGCTGTTACCCGTGTTGTGGCTCTATAACCAATCACATGGTGTTGTGGGTGGGACAGTGATGGACCATAGACTGTATATATTACTAGACAAAGTGACAATGACGTCCCCCATTACTTTCTGAAGGGCCGTTTTGAGGCTAATCGGGTTGTCACTTCCTGGAATGCTCAGAACTGTATATTGGGGAAACCAAACAACTGCTTCACAGGCGACTGGCCCAACACAGGAGAGCCACAGCCTCAGAACAGGACTCTGCAGTCTACCTGCATCTCAAAGACAAGAAACACTCCTTTGAGGATAAGAACGTTCAGATCTTGGCCAGGGAAGACTGGTGGTTTGAGCATAGAGTGAAAGAAGCCATTTTTGTGAATGGGGAATGACTCTCTCTGAATAGAGGGGGAGGCCTAAGACACCATCATTTACCACTCTGTGCTGGATTCTCTACCCAGCCAAACTGCAGCAAAATTCCTGGGCCACTCACACACACTCTTCTGTCCCCATCCACAGAGTGAAACTGTCAACGACCCTCCCCCCACACCCCTGTTCAGGTACAGAGACCCTAACGACTCTGTAATGACCCTGCCCAAGGGGAAACTTGCACCTTTTAGGATGAAAGGGTGGAGTCCTGAGCCACAGAATATAAATTCTGGTTGCCTGCATGAGTTTTTTAGAACTGAAGAAGCTGGGTAGGTAGCGAAACATCTTCAAACCAAATTTCCAGTCCAGTCGACAGAAGGAAAACCACACGCCTTGGGTACTATGACCTGGATGACTGAAAATCTTCACAGACAATAGGGATTGTAAAGAAATTGTAGTAGCACCAAAAGGGCTATTAATTCTGTACGCATCCTTCCTTTTCATAAAATAACTGATGGCCTAATGCACGTTAAGAAGGCAAGAAATGGCACAAATGAACTCACCTGTGATTTGAAAACCGTTCCAAGTGACTACTTCATGAATCTGATGAGAGAATGCCGCTTTGGAAAGTATAAAACATAAAACATGTTCCAGGTTGCTTAACAATTTCTTTGTTTAAAGAAAACACATTGAAGGAGAAAGTGTGTCCAATCTTTTGAAAGATACTGTGTATGGCCAAAAAATTGCTGAAAGAAGACATTTTACTCATTATTTATGTCATATGCCCTATATTTAAGAAGTGGACAGGGCCAGAGTCATGTGTCCATTGTTTTCTTTTTTTTACTTCCAGGAGTCAGGTTTTTTGATATTACCATTTCAAATATTTCCACATTTGATTCACCTTGGAAGGGCAGACCTTACCCTTTAGTTTACACATAAATATTCAGTTAATCTTCCACTGTACTGAGGTATAAGAAGTGACAGAATGCACCACAGAGGGCACTGTTACATAATATGCATAATTTTCAAGCTTTTGAATAGTCACCTTGGCTTTAAGGTCCTCTTCTTCTTTGCATTTTTGTTTAGACAAAGGTGTTTATTTTTAGATAATGTGTGAACAAAAACATTCCTGTATCTGTGGACTAGGCTGTAGTGCCTTTCAGTTCTCTGTCAAATTTGGGGGGAAATGCATTTTACTTCAGATTGGGTTAAACAATCTCAGTGCTTGTAAGCAGTGATGAGCAGCGATCAATTTTATTAAATGAAGGACAGAAAGCCTTTACATTTTAGAGTGTTACAAAAGCCGCAGTGATTATACACACATGCATTTATATAAACACACGACTTGTTTACAGGAACCTGTCAGCCATGTGTCCTCATGATAAATAAACAGGGAAGTGTCCCCTTTTTAATGATGGCATATACAGGCCTGCACGCCGAATATTGACGGAAAGATTGAAAGCGTTCTCAAGGGCTTTCCAACATGACGCATGACTCTCGTTCTGTATTTTTTCTCTGCTGCCCTTCATTTTTACCCACCCTCCAACCACTCTCAGCTCTCCTTTTATTTATCTTAGACAGCGTAGACAGAGGCTTGGGCAGAGGTTTTGTAGAAGTGGAGACGCCATAAACACATTTATCAAGAGGGGGCTGCCAATAGGGAAAACGTAAGGAATGAATAGAATGTGATAATAAAAGTGGAGAGAATCGCATAACAATGAGAAAAAAAGTGAACTGAATAACTATGGGAGAGGACAGGGCATTTTACAAAGTGTAGTGCCAGGAGGGAACAGGTTGTTTTCTTTGCCTGCTACCAGTGGCAGCTCAGGATGCCACAACAACAATGCCACCTGCATTAGCAGTCTGCCCATACAGCAGTGAATACACCATACGGTTCACTTTGATAAATGTTTCATTGTTAATGCTGTCTCTGTCTCTTTCTCTTTGCCTCCTCTCCATCCTTACACCAGTGAGTGTGTTTAGAGGCAAGCTTTTTTAATATTATTTTTTTTTCTATCATGTGTTGTTTTAGTTTTAGTCAAGCCTTTGATGTCTGGCTCAATTGTTGTTCACTGGACTCCCTGGGCCGAGATCACAGGCAGCATTTATTAATCTGCAGGTTCAGACACACGGCCAAGGGACTCTTGTCAGCACGTTCTCCACATGCTTCTTCTAAACACTATATGGCAGGATTAATACAAATTCAACTGAGACAGACTTAAAAACCAAGAAACTTGGACGTTTTCAGCTGTCGGTAAGTAGTTGGTAACGGCTAATTGAAAGCCAATACAGATGAATGTAATGAAAAACAAGTCACATCTGACACAGGCACATCACAGTGTGCAAAGGAAACAAGAAAAAGTGATATTATTGAACAGAACCTGTGGAAATCTTTTAGGTGACTATTCTTGATATAACAAATAAACATTTTGGACCTGGGCACATCTCAAAACAGCAGCCATTGCACAGAACCATTGGCAGTAATTTTTAAAAACTTTTTAAACTTTTGAAACAACAAAGAGAATAATTTTAGTTCTACATGAACTGAGGACATCACAAAGTGCATAAAAACAGAAAAAGCTACTGCACAGAGACAAGAGTTTAACAGCAGCAACGGCAAAGACTGTTTTCTCTTTGGAAATAAAGAAAGAGAAATAAAACTTTTGCTCAACAGTGCATAATAACAATAAAGAGCACAGCAGTAGCATTCGGATTTGTTTTACTTATGAAATAAGATCAAACATGCGAATCATTGGTATTTCGCTGTGGCGACCCCTGAGGGGAGCAGCCGAAAGGAGAACAACAACAACATCTGACCACGGCACATCATAAAGTGCATTTAAATGCTATCAATGCTATTAAAGCCATGAGAATGACACACATAAGAAACTTAAGCATATAACGTCTTCTACTGCGCATTGAAGGAACATAAATATGTAAATATACGTGATTGGACGCAGCTTTTCAACATATCTAACATGAAGTTGATATGTAAATAACAGTTTTTCTGCTGGTATTCTTCATGGCATTTTTTGTTCTGAAGGAGAGAAGTGATTTTTGGGTCTGTATAATCTGAAGGCACTGATGATGAGTGTTGTCAGTCAGGGAGCAACGACCACTGCTCTTAATAGAATTCACGTGTGAAAAGCTTGATTCACTTGTGTGTGTTAATACGAACTGCATGATGACCCATGCCTTTCTAACAACTGATGAAAATGATGTACAGTACACTGACATCACTCCAAAACTTCACAGGCCCATGTGCAAAGCTCCTGTAGCATGGCAGTGGATGTCTGCATGCCAACAAGTTTGAGTATGAATTCCCCTTGTCAGTAAAGGAACTGTTTCTTTTGCTTTGACAGAAACGTTCATCCTTAATTTTCATGTTAGGGTTGAGAAAGATATGTTAACTAGCTAGAAACATCCACAACAACACACTACAGGGTGGTTTCGATGTTGCTAGTTGACTCTGAGTGTGGCATTCATGGTCTGGAGGAATTTCTGTCTGCTTTTCTGACTGGGCCACTCTGAGGTTGGTTCTGGGCCACATGTGGCACACGGGCCAGCATTTAAATAGGGATGCTGTATGGAAGGAGTTGATCACTACTGCTGCGGAGGTGATGGTGTGAGTGTGTGGGGGGTCGGGGTGTTATCTGAGCTCCAAAGACACAGGGCTAATTAACGATTGTGTCACTGTGCTTATCGCTCCCTTTTTTGCCTTGTTGGCTTTTTAAAACTGCTGTTTATCCCCATTATCTGATTAGTTGAATGTGTGGAGGGTTCTACTGTATTTTACTGTGTGTGTGAGTGTGTGTGAGTCCTATTTGCCACACAAAGATGAAGAGCTCTCTCTTTACCTAAGGGGGATGGGGTTTGACAGTACTGTAGCACCCCCCAGCCACCCCCTCACCTCATCCTTCTATCTGAGCCCCCATACACCCCTCACGCACCCTCCCCTGCTGATAAATGTGTTTTTCTTAAAAGAAGGAGGTGGTTGGTTGAGAGGAGTCTCTTTTAATGTAGCCCTTTTTTTCCTCTGTATGTGTGTGTGTGTGTGTGTAGCTTGCTAATGCAGTGCAGGGCCATGCAGCAGGGCTACAGGCAGGCAGACTCAGAGGCAGGCCTGCAACCTCGACCCCAGCATCATTTGTTTGGACGAGGGCCGTCAGCGCCTGTCGCGCGGCCCATGATGAAGTGTCAGTCGGTAATTGTCCCCGCGAAGCATCCACATCTCAGGGGGTGATGGGGGAGGAGGGGAGGATGGGGGAGGCAGGGAGCTGACAGAGAGAGAAATGACACCCTGGACTCTCTCCTTCTCCCCCTTTCTCTGTGGTCCTCCTACAGCTGCACCTTATATGAAATCTGTTGAGCACCTTGTTTATAGCAGTGGGTCCCAGTGAGCTTCAGCTGATGCTCAGAGCCCACATAGTCCATGTTGGTGCATCTACTCTGCTTTTGTGTTTGTATGAAGTTGCTCAGAGTAGGACAGGTCTGCTTCTGTGGATTCACATGTTCAATGTTGAGTAGTAACTTGTTGCTTGCAATAGTGTTGTGTAATGAAATTAAAGTTACCAGTGAAAATGATGGTGATTACAAAGGGATTATAAATGAACTTATTCTTTAAAGTAACAAGCTTATATGTAGAATACTAGAAAGCACTCAGAGAGTGTAGACCTCTGCCAAGAAAGCGCTGTTTCTCTTCAGACAAAAATCATTTTCCCCATAATGTTATTGCACCCAATATTAATATTTTTAAATTCACATGACTTTCATTATTGGATTCTTTGACCATGAAAACCTATCGTGAGCATTTGTAATCATACAGTACATGTCATTATTAACTAAATAGTTATGCACAAAAAATATTTTCATAATGGTGGTTTTCTTCTGGATTTGCTACACAAATGTTGAAGATATGTCAAATCTGCAATCAATCAATCAATCTTTATTTATACAGCGGCAATCATAATTGCCGATTATCTCTATGCGCTAAATCTGGGGACACATTACTGAATCAGCAGACTTTCCACTGCAGTTTGGTGTCAGTTGCACATCTACAGCTTTATTTACTATGTCAGAGTAGCTATTTTTCCTCAGATCACATCCAGAATCTAATAAATTGGTCATTGTGTCATTTCTAACCTTTTGTTTAGAACTTTTTAAGTTATGTTGTGAACAAGCAAACAAACAAATCAATAAACTAATGCTGACAAAAACACAACCTCCTCGATGGAGGTAATAACACCCAACTGTGTGGAAACCTTAAAAAAAGGTCTAACATTACATTCATTTTTGGTTATGGGCCTTTAAATCTTTAAAGGAGACCTATTATAAAAAATCAGATTTTATTTTTTTTCCTATTTTAGAAACTGGTCTTGGGACTGAAACATAGTGCTAAAGCATCAAAATTGTTACTTGAAGGAGGAAGAACAGATAGCCATTTGTCAGATAACTGGCCATGTGGATTTCTGGATATTTGTGGTGTCACATATACAATCATTGTCATCAGTCAGGCCTGCATGACCACTCGTCACCAAAACTATCCGGACATAATACAGTAATACACTAGGCAGTGTTACATGATAGTATCCATTGCACAGAAAGGAAAATGTTATGATCTAAAGGAGCTCATTTGTAACTAAAGTAACAGACACTGAATCAGCCTCTTTGATACAGGGCATAAAACAAGGAGTTTACAGACATGGGAGAATGAGAGATCTGTTTGTTATCTTGAGCTGAAATTTAAAATACACCTTCGAGGGACGTAAGAATTTATTTTACTTGTTAAAAAGGATAAAAGATGCCTCCTTTTAATTTTTTAAGTAATGAAAAAGCAATATGAGTTCCATTACTTTAGTGAGCTAAACAAAATTGTTACTATAAATGATAATGCAAAAATTTAGTTTAATTTGTTTGCATTTTCAACTAAAACACAATCCATTTACCGTATGTCATGTCACTTATTCTCATCTTGTTGCATTTTTCACTTTTCTTCTTGTATCTTTTATGCATTATATAAAACAACGTATAACCCTCTGGCTTTTTCAGTGTTCACTCAGGACCAAAAAGTCACCATTACCACTTATTACATGGAGGATACATCAACCTTGGATATTATCCTTCATCTATTTTTCCTCATCCACTCCTTTTCCTCTTCTCAGTCAATCTTTCAAATTTCCCCTTCCCACATCCTAATTTTCTCTGTGAGAATGAACTATTTATTTTAGTAAGAGGTCTCCTTGGCTAAAAACAGTGGCAGGCTTGACCATGTGGAAAGTGCCTTATGTATATGTCTTTTCGTTGTGGTCGTTTTGGTAATTAGATTTGGCACAGGGCTTATATTGATCGAACAATGTCTCTGTAATGAAAAGCTTTTACAGGACTCACAGCAGCTATTTATAGCGCGATCCATAATGCTTTGCCATACGGTGAGGGCTCTAATGCACATCGTCCAGGTCTATGTGCATAAATCGCCAGCAGAAGTATGAAGTCAGACCCCGGTGTAAGTGGCTCCACAATAAAGGAATGGGGGTCACAAAGACAGATAAGAGGCCAGAGCAGAGAGGTGAGACTAAAGAACAGACATAGGATCAGGTGGGAGAGGGGTGAATATGAAAACCTGCATGGAAGATGGATCTAACCTGGAGATGAAGAATACAAGATGAATACTGAAAGGTGGAAAGGGCAAAAATTGGAGAAAGCAGCGAAGCAGCCAAGAAAGACGAGGATATGAAGGAAACCGCGTTGAGATTTGAGCCTATTATTTCCAGGTTCACCCCACATCCACCAGCACCTCAGACATGATGGGTTGAAAACTTAAATGCATGTCATATCAGCGATAATGCTCATCATACTAGAGGGAGGGGAGAACAAAAACCAAGGGCTAGCAATCAGCACTTGTAATTGAAGCCAGTATGGGTGTATCCTAAAGTGTATACCACCACAGAGAAATCACCTGCTCCAACTGACACAAGAAATGGCAATTTATCCGTTTTTCTGGTTTAATTTGGAACATTTATTCGGACCTTTGAAGAGGTGTACTGTTGGACCTTTGGTAAATAATTCATCTGTAACTGAGACATTTGGTGAAACAGTCATGTTGTGATTAGTGTTGTGATTGTACCTGGCTAAATCAACAGACAAAGATTACAGATTAAGAGATGTTAGGTAAACAAACCACTTAAACTAGCTCAAAATATTCTTCTGTTTGCAAGCAGGGACTAATATGTAGCCTTTACAACCTTATTAAGGTTTTAATGGACTGGTGTCTTTGACAGCTTCCACACATAGACTACATGAGCTTCTATTTAGTATTAAATAAAACACATTTTTCCTCATCTGACAATTCTACTGTACAAGAAGTTACACTCACACAAAATTATCAAAGAGTGGTTTATTGTTTCATGCAGGTAGTTTGTACTTAATTACAAAACATGACCTGTTAAGATAGCTTAATGCAAGCATCATTTTGGCATCAGGCCGTGTTAATAGCACACAGCTGAAATTACTTGGTGCCATAGAACATAACACAAGGTATGTTTTGATCCAGCAAAGAGACTTTTAAAAATCTCTGAAAATATGAACAAGCCTCAAAATACTGTGAACAAAAAAAAAAGAGTATGTGCAGTGAAAACAGAGGCAGTGACTATGTTTGTGCTCATGTGTCAACCATTATGCAAACTGCAATTATTGCAACAAACTACGGTAACATAAACTTACATATTAAATGGAGACCACAAAGGTAACCCATGTACTATATCAAGACCCGTAGCAATGAATGCTACATTGACATGGCTTGTGAAATTCTCAGGAACAAGAGGAAGAGTGTGAAATAATGTTATGTAATTCATCCACAAGAGTTACCTCTTTGACGTAGTGTACTAACACTATCCTACTTGTCTAACAGTAGTGACTAAAAACACACACAGTCAGTGCAAATTCATTCAGTTTGTGCAGAGTTTCTGAAAATATGGTTAAAATGTGGATATATACATTTGGATGGAAACCAACCTATTGTCGAGTTAGCTGTGTTATTGGCCTGCGTTTGTTTTATGTTAGTGTTACCTTAGCAAGTTCCACCTGTTCCACCAACTTGTCACTAGTCACCCATGCAAACTTTTTTGATTTCTTAATATATACACTACCAGTCAAAAGTTTGGTCAGTCAGTCTGAAAAATCTGAAGAGCTTTGATCTGTCCCCAAGTGCAGTCCACCAACTACTGTGATAAACTGGCTCAGGACCTGTAGTAAAAAAGGAGACCAAAGTAAGTTAAGTTTAGTAGAATTAGCAGCCACATAAACCGCCAATTTACAGATTTACTGACATTTTGTGAAATTATGATGAACCGAGTGCTTTTTTCCATCATGTGGATTTGCACAGTCATTGTAGTAGCACTCATAGGGCTATTGACTATATCTCTGCACAAGACAACTGATGATGTAAAACATTAAAAGGCAAGTCATGGCACAGATTAGCTAGCTGTCATCAAAGCTAAATGTGGCTACTTTGGATGAGCTAAAATATAAAACATATTCTGGATTGTTTAGCACTTTTTTGTTTACTACACAGTTCCACACGTGTTCTTTCACAGTTTTGGTGTAACGTCAGTGATGATGTACAATGTTGAAAATAATAAAGATGAAAAAAAAAATATCGAAAGAGAAGGTATGTCCAGACTTTGGACTGGTAGTGTTCACTTACAAAACTGTAAACTTGAAGCTTCAAAATGAATCCAATATATGATGTCATGGTGACTACATTTATTTTATGTCTTATATGACATCAGTCAGAAAGCATTAGCTCAAAGATTGATGGGTGGACAGAATGAAGTGTCGATGAATGAGTGGGATTATGGGAGGCAGGAAGAGAAATAAATATGCAAATACCAGACAAGAAGATGGAGACTCCAATATTTTGGCGTGTGGCTTCTTATGACACCCCAAGGACAGCAGGTGAATGAGGAGGAGGCAGATGGGAGGCCTCAGCCTGATGTCTGTCTGTCTGCGTGTCTGTCTTTCAGTTGGATGGCTGCAGGTGTAACACAGCCTGTCAGTCCTGCTGTCTAAATGAGGAGGAACCCCCCCCCCACCACCCTCCCACACACACACACACTAGCTCTCTCTCTATCCTCCTTTAATGGGGCACTGGCCTGGGGCGCTGTACCAGTTCCCTCCGGATTAACACACACGCAGCTTGCACACACACTGACTGTATATTACACACACTCCTGGATGCCCTTGCACATGGTGTGATACACACACACCTAGAAAGGTAGAATCAAGCCTCCCAAATTATGCCCCAGTCTGTGAGATGATGAATCTGGTTGGTGATTAGTTAGTTGAGGAGGGAGGCACACTGCTCAGGCTCTTTAATGGGCCATAATTTGGAAGATAACTGTATTGTCCTATCTCTCTTGACATTTAAATCTAATCAAGTCCTGCTGGTTAATGCTGTGGTCCAAAGGGAAGGAGCCTCGGAGGGATGAATTGCTGCTATTGGAGCAACCATCCCTGTGGGTTGAGGCCAAGCAATTAGAACCAAGGTCCAGCAATACATAGAATATTATTTCCTACATTTTGTTTTATTTATACACTACCAGTCAAAAGTATGGAAAGACCGTCTCACTTAGTGTTTTTTTTATTATTTGCAACATTGTAACAATAGCATACCAATGTCAATGAAAACTTTCAAGCAGAGTGTTGTTTTTTCTCAAAATAGGATGGTGAGGGACTTATATTTATTTATTTTTTGGATGCCAGAGTATACAACAGCTTGCTTAGTTGGTGTATTGTGCTGTTGACATGCTTCACTACACAAGGGTACTCAGTTTGCAAAACTGGATCAGGTTCCATTCCAACAGTACACAAAGGGTGTGTACAGATTTTAGGGAGTGGCTTATAAACCCTATAAAAAGCCAAGAAAAAGTCCACCATTTTCATTTTTAAACATTTTTGTTCAATCCAAATGCTGCAACTTTCACAAGATGAACCATGACGCGACAGTCCTCTAGCGGGACAACACTCAGCCACATCCCGCATGCATTACAGTGGCGAATCTGCAGGCACAAGGGGCAAATGTCTTACCAGTGCTGCCATACTCCCCAGAACCCAACCCCACTGAGCATCCATGGGACACCCCCAGCAGACAGATTAACAACAGGGTTCCTCATCCAGAGAACAGGCCACAGCCAGCACAGCTACCCAGAAGAAATGGGACCACACACCCCCAACACAGGACTAGTCGCCTGGTGCGAATCATGTGTCAGAGTATTCCCGCCTGTATTGAAGCAAATGGGGGTCATACCCATTACTGAATTAAAATTGGCATCAGTTTATCCTTGACAACTTGTTTTGTCATTGTCTTTTTTTACATAAATTGCAGAGTCTGTTGTGATTTTTTTAAAAGTATGGTATTATGGAATAATCAATAAAGCATCAACCCAGAACATGTTTTTTTGTACTTTGTCCAAAATAGCCACAATATCACACTGATAAAGTAGTCATCCAGAAGTGTTTTCAAATCACAGGTATGCCTTGGCAAAAATTAAATTGTGCTATTTCTTGCCTTTTTAAGGTACTTTAGCCCATCAGGTGTCTTGTGCAGAGGAAGGGTGGGATCTTCATTTCTTTCATTAAAGTAATAATGGACTGTCTTTTCACTTAACTGATTTTTACAATAATATGGATTTGTACAGTAGTTGTGGTAGCACTGACAGGGCTGTTGATCTGTAGCCACCCTTCCTATGCACAAGACAATTGATGGTCTAAATCACATTAAGGGGGCAAGAAATGGCTCAAGATGACTAGTTGTGAATTGAAAACCATTTCAGTTGACTACCTCATGATTTTAATGAGAAAATGCCATAAGTGTGCGAACCTGTCCTCAAAACTAAATGTGGATAGTTTAGTTCTGTTGGGTTTACTCTCTGTATAGTCATGAGGTTTCGGCCTCGAATTGTGAAGCGCCTAGAGATAATCGGCGATTATGATTGGCGCTATACAAATAAAGATTGAATTGAATTGAATTTAGACAATCTGAAATATGTATAAAACATGCTATCGGTTGTTTAACACTTTTTTGTTTGCTACATAATTCCTTATATGGTATTTCACAGTTTGGATGTCCTCAGTATTAATGTACAATGTTGAGAACAGTAAAAGTAGAGAAATAACACTGAAGCAGAAGCTGTGTCCAAACTTTTGACTGACAGTGTATATGTTGTTTGAGTCTTTGTCAGGGCTTCATATATTCAGAAACAGGATAGCACCACAGATACATGCTAAATACCTTTCACACACATACATGCACACTAACATCACAAGGGAGCCTCTCCAAGGCCTCTTCTCTGCTGCTTATTACCTCACATGAGATGCTCAGTTTGATTAACACTTCCCTTTCATCCTCTTCATTAGCAGAGGAAAGCCACTGCAGCAGCCCTGGCCCATGAAGAGAGGGCATGAATTAGAATCCACTTACTCCATACACCTCCACTAATTCCACACAATGTCACTTAATGGCGGAGAGTAATAGGAAAAGGGTGTTTCTAATTGTTTCTTTGGATGGTGCAGGGCATGCAGAAGCGGCAGCTGTTTCCGTAAAGTGAACCGGGCTGCTCAAAGAGTCCTGAACAAAGGCCAACGTCGGTGTTGGAGGGCCCACACGACTCTGTTCGATAGAGCTCACAAGCAATAAATGCGTGTAGACGAGCCAATTTCCTCTGGCAAAGCGTCCTGCCGAGTGGAGGAGCCAGGCCCCAGTCAATGAGAACCACCTGGTGCTGAGGGAAATGATTAGGGTTGGCACCACAGAGAGCAAAAAACTGTTTTGTTAAGGCAGATTGAGAAGCAGGGAGGGGGGAGTTCAGCCGATTTTGGTTTGTTGGAGAAATATTGATGTTAGGTTTTTGTCAGAGTGAGATCTGAGGCACAATGTTGTTTTGTTGGTGCTCAATCATAGCGAGTTATTTTGGTTATAGCATGTGTTTTGGGTTTTGACACTGGGGCTGATTGCTGAGCTGCTCGGAGCGTGGGACATGCCACAACAGTCGGATTTTGGGTTCAGCTCCCACACAGATTACACACATACCAACTTAGAAGTCCACATATTTCAGAGAATGGCTAACCATGAAGAAGGTGAACACTTTGTCTACACTGATGAGAATTTTATTGCAGCCACAAAAATTTGTCTGTACATGTACAGAGAATAGCCATAATATCTCCATGACCAGAAGTTGGTTTGCTGCAGGGCCCACCCATACTACCAACAGGCCATTTGAATAAAACCCCATCAACTGACATTCACTGGGCTTTTGGAGCATTGTTACTGTGTGCATAATACCACTTTCATACCAACAATCAGGGTCGGACCAGAGTCAGCTAACCCAGGTTCAACCCTTGTTTTTTCGGTATATACCAGGCCAGTCAATCCTGGACTATCCCGGGAAATTCAGACTGAACCCAGGAGAGATGCATACTAATGAACTTAGGGGCTAAAATTGGTGGACAACATGTCATCTTCAGGGATAGACAACAACATGTTACATTATATATGTTTCTTCTCTGACTTGGAGGTTCAAAAATCCTGTGACATACTGTATGTCATGGTACAATCAGTCCATTTGCAAAACAGCGCTCCTGTTTTTGTTGTCATAGTTCACTACTGATGTATTTGAAACCAGACCTGTTGGCACTTTTTGTTTACAGGCTGGAATTAATTCACTGCAGTGCACACTCATTCCTAACCAATGCAATTCATTTATCTCTCAAGTTTGCCTCGACCCACCCCTGCTATTAGCAACCCGGGTTGCTACCCTGTACCCTGGTTGGACTTATGTCTTGACCAGGTCTGACCCGTGTTGAAAGCTTGGACTGAAAGGGCTTCAGCATGAGTAAATAACTTATACGGCTGTGTTATTCCATTTAAGGGACCTGGGCGATATGGCAAAAAAAAAAAAGATACAATATATTTTTTCCTACCATTCCATCTCGATTATTATCACGATTTTTTATATAGTGTTTAAACTGCCAGTTTTAAAGCATCTGTATGGAAAAGTAAAGAAACTAGAGATTAGTTCAATATTTTATTAACGCATGAAGTAAATCTTCTTCTTCTTCTCCTTTCGGCTGCTCCCCTCAGGGGTCGCCACAGCGAAATACCAATGATTTGCATGTTTGATCTGGCAAAACGCATGAAGTAAATAACAAAGCAATTTAAATAAGAGGAACACAGAAAATTATAAAAATATTTTTTACTCAACAGGACAACAAATGTAGAAAAATATTAAATAACACAGTGAACTAGTTTACAGTCCTGACTGTTTTTACAGGTATGCAAGACGCCAAATAAACAAATTGCTCCCTCAGGGATAATGACGATGCCTTAAAATGTAAACACCATCGTGACTGATTGCTGCTTTGGTCTAGTGGCTGAACTGCTAATGCTACATGTGCTGTGAGCAGTGGCAGGCTCTGCAGACTCCGCTCGCATTTTCATGCTTTCCGTATAGTCACTTGGGTGGTATGTCTTCACACTATTAAACAGATTTGTTGTGTTGCCAGTTGTTGAGGGCACCGACCACCTGGCACATCGGCTTAATTTGCTCCATGTCACTTTGGAGATACCCAAACCACCCCCACACCACTGACATTGAGTAACTTTTCTTCTCATCTCATAGCCTCATCTTGGCAGGATAACTCCAAGTAATGGCTGGCATCTATTTCGCTGCTCTCAGCTCCGCGTTTAGCTTCATGTTCAGTCATTCTATTTACTTCTTTGGCAACTTAAAAACTCAAGTGGAGCAGGAATAGGTCGACTTTGATTGGCGGTTGTCATGCACATTTCCTTCTTCTTCTTCTTCGTCTTCTTCTTTTGACTTGCCCTCCACAGATCTGTTTGTTAAACAGCACCTCAAACGCACATGAAAATTTTCACAATCACTAATCTCGATCATATAATTGCCCAGCCCTGGCACGAGCTGTTAATGCCAATTTGTGAATATTTTCCTCCAAGGATCCACATCTGATGAAGAAAAAAATATTGTAACTGCCAACTATCACTACTGTTGAAACAGCTTGACCTACTAAATTCTCCAAATAAAGGATAAATTTACATAAGTATGATTAAAGTGTTAATGTTTAGATTTGGCTCCAGTTTCTGTAGGTTGTACTGTGTTGTTTTCACCAGTATTGTCTACAATAAAGAACATAATGAATACAGTACTGCTATTGCCCATAGAAAAGGCAGACCCAAGGTGTAATAAAGCTGAATTATCCTTAAAATTAAATGTTATGCAATTATGGTACCTCTCATTTTCTTAAAGACACCTCGGAGCTTGGTCCCTGAGCCGATGCACCATTCATCATCTGAAAACTCATTCACTTTGATGTTTATTTAATTTAATGACCTTTTAATTTAACCTGGCACATTTTTTTCTTGCCAGGTTTAAACTGACTGTTTGTCTGTGTGTGTGTCTGTGTGAGTGTGTGTGTGTGTGTCTGTGTGGGTGTGGGTTGGGGGGGGTGCGCGTGTGTGTGCTGTGGTCAAAAGGTTGAGTTGAGTTGAGTTCGTGGCTCATTTTCATTTTTTTTTTGTTTAGTGTCATGATTAATTTGGACATTTTTTTTCATTTTTGTTCATTTTAAGAATTATTTTGTTCATTGTCCTGATTATTTTTGACATTTTCTTTGTTTTTGTTAATTTTTGCATTATTTTGTTGATTTTGTTGATTTTTGTTTGTTATTTTCATACTTTTATTGATTGTCATTCATTTTCTCAATTGATTTGATCATTTTTATTCTTGTAAGGAGTGTTTTAATATTTTTTTCATTTTGGAGATTATTTTGTTCATTTAATTATATTTTTTTTTCATTGTCATAATTATGTGATGTTTTGTCTTCATTATTGCTCATTTTTGGCTTATGTTCATGTTTTGTTTATTGCTATGATTATTTTGCACATGTCCCCTTTGTTTTTGTTCATCCCATGGATTATTTTTGTTAGTTTTTGTTTATTTCAGTATTTTTCTTCACTTTTTCTTCAATGCTTGTTTTCTTAAATGTTGTGCTCATTTTTATTTTGTTTTTATGTATTACCTTTTGTGTTTCTTATTATTTTGTAGTTTCATTTGATTCTGCTTATGCTCTTGATTGTTTTGAATGTATTTTGAACATAATTGTATTCATTTTGGTTCATGTTGTGGATTAATTTGTTGATCTTTTTCATTTTGTGGATAATTTTCATATTTCCTCATTTTCTTGGATATCCTTGAATTTTTTTTTGTTCATGTCATTAATTTACTGCTTATTTGCATCCACTGGCCTTCACACCATTTAATGCGTATGCTCACTGGGGATGCTGAATTAATTTTTTGGGTCTTGAGCTGAAAACATTTGCAAACCAATGCCTTACAGGATTATGTCTCCACTGACAGATCAGTGGTGGACAGATAAAGAAGGTCATCATGTCTCTGACCAGCACCGTGCTCTGCTTCTTTGTCTTTTTTTTCCTTCTGTATAGATTTTTTACCAGCAAATTCATAATGTATGTTCACATTTCTGCAGGTTTTGCTTTGTCATTGCTTTGTTTTTCCTGATTCACCTCCTCATTCGAGTCCTTTTTTAAATTAATTTTAGATCTACCGTCATCTCTGTCACCTCTTCATTATGTCTGCACTGGACTTATGTTCTCCTCTGTCCTCATCGTCCTTCTGTCTGTCTTCTTTTTATTCATTTCTCCTCTTTTATATCTCTTCTCTCTCTCCTCGCAGTCTGGATCTTGGCATTTAGCCCTCTAATTGAGCTGAATAGTTCATAAAACAGGAGCAGCAGAGAATCGTGTCATTGTTTTCTGCAATCTGTTCTCAAATACAGTGGGCAGGGATACTGTGTGCAGAGCATGGAGGGAAACAGACAGCATGGCAGATTTTGTAAATTTATGACCATACATTACAGGGTTATTGGTGTCATCGTGGCTGTTTCACAATCACATATTTGCAGGTTTATGTAAGATGATTTCCGTACTTTCCTCATGTGCTCTCAGAACATAAAACCCCATCAACATAGCATCATACCGTTACTGTAACCAGCCAAATAAACAAAATAATTAATAAAAGGACCAGCAAAGGATAAAAACTGGATAGAAAGATAAAACTGACAACAATCATACAACATAATGAACAAAATAATCAGGAAAAAAACAAAATTTCCAAATTAGTCAACAACTAAAAGAACAGAAACTGGGCAAAGAATAAAATGGACAAACAGCCAAAACAATCAAGAAAACAAGAAAAAATGAGCAAAAAAATCACCAGAGTGGACGTAAATATACAAAATAATCAACATCAGTGAACAGCAATGAACAAAATACTCAACAAAATCAACTAATAATTAACAAAATGATCAGAATAATCAAGAAAATAGAAATAAATACACAGAATAGTATAAGTGAACAACAGTGGACAGAAATATTCAAGGAAAAGAACTAGATTTCCAACTAAAAGAGCAAAAACTGGACAAATAATCAATAAAATGGACAAACATAGCCAAAATAATTAAGAAACTATGCAGAAATTAGAAAAATAATCAACAAAATGGAAATACATATACAAAATTATCAGCATCAATGAACAAAATGGTGAAAAAAATCAATGGAATAGTTAAGAAAATGGACAAATGTGAACAAAGTATTAAGAATATAATCAAGGAAATGGAGAAATGTGAACAAATAAGTAACAAAATGAACGGAGTAATTAAGAAAATGGACAAACATGAACACAATGATTAACATCAGTGAACAACAATGAACAACTAATAAAGAAAACAGACAAAATAATTAATGATATGAAAAATAATGGAATACCAAAATAACAAAAAACAATTGATGGAAAAAGTCATGAGTGAAAAAATTCCAGAAAATGAAATAAATGTTATCAAAAAATAATCATTCAGGACAAGGAGGTGCAGGGTAACCATTTTAATCAGAAGAATTCCAATGTTCTGAGATGAGTAGATTAGTTTTCTTTTCTAATCAATAGAGCTCCATCATGAGCATGAGCAATAGTAGTGACGTTCATAGTGTGGCCACTGCTTGGTGAACTGTGGTCATAATTGAATCATCTTTCACTTATGCATTACCTAAAGTGATTTATGGCCTGATACCACCTCTCACATTTGCTAGTCCTTAACCTTTCCCCTATTTATGCTCATTGTCAGAACCCCTCGCTTTAAACAATAATCCATACATTTGCATCATAATATAAGATCCAGCCATAACCCCACTGGTCCAGACTGTAAACTGTAAGTGTAAAGGTCCCTCTAGTACTGCTCTGCACCATCTGCTCCTCCTCCCCCTCCTCCTATCAGCTGAGACACCATCCCTCTCCCATTACCCAAAAAATCAAATGAAGCAATAGCCTGCTCCTTCTCCAAAATGTGTTTGACAGCTACTCCACTAACAAATCCCAGCACACTCTTGCGCACACGCACAAATACCTTGGAACAAATCCCCAGCTGCCTCCGGTGTACTTGCTGCTGCAGAGGTACTGATCAATCAGGGGGTGAAGTTGTGTGGTCTCCTGTTTTTTTTTTTTCTTTTTTTTTATGCGGCGCAGAGTTGTTGTAATCTTCACCTTTTGCCTCCTGCCTGCAAGGCCCTGAGGCAAAGTGTCTGTTTGTGTGTATTTTGAGGAGCGGTGCTTGGGACTCTTTGAATGAGAGAGAGAGTGAGAGAGAGAGGCAATCAGCTACTGTACACGTCAAAAGTTTGGACACACCGTATCCTTCAGTGATATTTTGCTATTTTTCAACATTGTACATTAATATTGAAGCCATCCAAACTGTGAATGAACATGTATGGAATTATGCAGTAAACAAAAAGTGTTAAGATTTCATGTTATAGATTATCCAAAGTAAAAGCTTTGGCATTCTCTGATAAGATTTATGAGGAGTCACCTTGAATGGTTTGTGAGCCTTGTCAAGAGCTCATTTGTGCCATTTCTTGGCTTAATGTGTTTTACACCATCAGTCATCTTGTGCAGCAGAAGGGTGGGTACAGAGTTAATAGCCTTATTAGTACTACTGCAATGACTGTACAAACCCATGTGGCAAGAATTATGCATTTAAAGAGAAAATCCTAACTTTAAGAAATGAAAGTCAGTCAGTCAGAAAGCTCTCAAGAACTATGAACGTGTCTCCATGTGCATTTGCCATAACCAGCGAAACCTGCAGGCTCTCATGAGGACTGTCCCAGGAAAGGACAACCAGGAGCTACCTCTGCTGCACAGGATAAGTTTATTAGCATTACATTTTTTTTCAGTTACTAAAATGCATCAGCCAATACTGAAGTCACACATTCAAAACTCTTCACACCAAGAGTTTGAAGCCAAAATCTATGTGAGCTAAACTCTGACCACATTTTCCAAAATTCCGAAACTTTTAAGAAAACATTCAAATCTAAAAAGAGGACGTTTCTTCATTTTATTTGTGTTATATATATATATATATATATACACTCAACAAAAATATAAACGCAACACTTTTGTTTTTGATCCCATTTTTCATGAGATGGACTC
>JAQQAE010000062.1:19234-48623 GCA_029823295.1 Pseudamia nigra | reverse complement strand
AGAAATTATCCAATGGGAGGCTCGTACCTATTTGCTTATTTAAATCCAGGTGGTGACCTTTTTTGGCCAGGCAGTGTTTTTTTAGTTGAGACGATAGCAACATATAATATGACTTTTGTTCCTTGTCAGTCTAAGTAAATACAACAGGGACTCATTGCGGTGTAACTACACAGGAGAACAATGTTTTTGTCACCAGTGTCACTGAGTAAAAAGTATTGCGCCAAACAACTACTCTCAGAATATTACATGTACATGGACACTACTGGTCGAAAGTTTGAGAACACCCCAAATTTTCAATTTTTTTGTTGGAATTCAAGCAGTTCAACTCAAATGAATAGGTTGAAATGGTACAAAGGTAAG
Organism: Pseudamia nigra; assembly: GCA_029823295.1. Classification (NCBI taxonomy): domain Eukaryota; kingdom Metazoa; phylum Chordata; class Actinopteri; order Kurtiformes; family Apogonidae; genus Pseudamia; species Pseudamia nigra. The sequence continues at coordinate 48,263 of JAQQAE010000062.1, read as the reverse complement.
TGATGAAGCACCAGAGGATTCATTCATTGAACTTCAACTGTTTGAGCTTCAACAACAAACTGGAAAAAATTGGGGTGTTCTAAAACTGTTGACTGGTAGTGTATATGTACTGGAGTAAATATACTTAAGTGTTATACACCTCTGGTTATTCCACGTAAAACTGTAGGGTACAGGATGGGGGTAGAACTGAGAGACAGATTGGTGTTGTGTTAGCAGTAAAATGAATGTTTTACTGATCTGTTGTGGTGAAGAGGGAGATGAGCCGAATGCAGATTGAATTGAATTGACTAACTTTTTTTGTCCTTTCAGGGACAGTCAATTTACCAGCTAATAGAAAGAAAGATTACATCAGTCACATGTCTTCAGTCTCTCATCAGCTGTGGCGTTGAACAGTCTGATCATGGTGGGGATGAAGGACCTCTTATAATGTTCAGTTCTGCAGTGTAGTGATGTTAGTCGTCCACTGCAGCTGCTCCTCTTTTGGGACAGGACAAGGTGAAGAGGATAATCTGGGTTGGCCATGACGTCCACCAGTTTCTTCTGTGTACATCTGTTCACCCCAGCCCTCAGTGAGTCCAGCCTCCCTCCAACCACTGATCCAGCCTTTTTACGCAGTTTTTTCAGGCATTTTACATCTTCTGTGTGATGGTGCCTTCCCAACAGACTGTAGCACCAGAGAGTGCACTTGCAACCACAGACTGGTAAAACACACAGATGTCAAAGGACCAGGGGCCTCATTTTTAAAGCTTGCTTATGCACAAAACAAGGCAGATTCTTAGGTGAACGATGGGATGTATAAAAACACACTTGGCGTGAAAAGCTACTAAGCACCACACAAACTGACACCCGTTTGTAAGTCCTACGTACATTTAGGTGCAGCAACTTAATGGCAAATTACACCTATAAATAGAATATAAATATACATTTTAATGCTGCTGACAATATAGTTGTTGCATATTACAGTATATTAACACTACCTACCAAGTCTTCCAACTTGGGTAAAATTAGACAGATATTCACAGATTGAAACAATCGTGAGTTGTTAACATCGTGAGACAAATCATACCTGTGTATGATTGTAGTAAGGTGGACAACAAGATGCAACTGGAGTTTCATTAAAATCAGCCATCATTCCAACAGTATGAATTACATTGAGCTATTTGCAAGATGGAAAGGCAAGTGTGTCAGGACCGTCTACAAAGTGCAGAGTTTTTTGTTATTGTTTATACTTTTTTCCCCTTTTCCCCTGAAACTAAAAGTTGTAGTATCACTATGAGCAGGTAATAAATATATGTAGTGATTTAATTAATGTCCATCCGTCCATTCATCCATCACCTTCTGCTTATCTGGGTCAAGGTTGCAGAGGCAGCAGCCTAAGGAGAGAAGTCCAGACCCTCCTCTGGCTCCTCTGGCCAAAGCAGGTGGCTGCAGGTCTCCAGGTGTTCCCAGGCCAGCCAAGAGACACAGTCCCTCCAGTGTGTCCTGGGTCTGCCTCAGGACCTCCTCCCAGTTGGAGCTACTTCTGGCAAGTGGGGACCATTATGACCTTTCCTGCAGGTCGTGGACCCGCAGGATATTCTTCATAGTAAGGGTTTTCTGAATCGCTCTCAGTCTGACCTGTCACCTACAGTAGGACCGAATTGCCTTGGGAGACCCTACCAAGGGCGAATTACCCCCAACAACATAGCTCCTATAGGATCATTCAGGCACACAAATCCCTCTACCACAGTAAGGTTGCAATTCAAGAAGGGGTAGCAAAGAGTACAAGTAAAGAAAAAAACACTAAAGGAGAAGATGTGTCCAAACTTATAATGGATAGTGTAAGACTAAGACTGAAAATGTGTAATTAAACAGATTTCAAAAGGGATGTCATGTCTTTAGTCTGCATACTTACAGATTTAATTGTAATCATCATTGGAATTTTGTCTCTCCACAATCTGTTTAGAGATGCTGAAGAGTCTCATAAACAGGGCTGTAGTGATTTTCACCTCTTTTGCTACCTCATTCTCAAAGAGCAAGGTTAAATCGGTGTTGTGACGTACTGTATATCACAAGGAGATGGGAAATGAAGTCTACTGAGCATGCACACATAAAATGGATATTTCACAATTTGTGTGGTAAAACTGTGACTTTCTTGAGTTGGAAACTTGCCTTTTAAATTGATAAACATCATATGTGTAAATGATATTGGCAGAATTCAATTGAGATCAAAAAATGATCTGTATTGTGTCTTTAACACAGCTATCATAACCTGAAAGAGGGATGGTCTCAAGTGAGCATGACTTAGGCACACAAAAGGAGGACATATGGAGCCTTTCAGAATAAAAGCATGTCGTTTTTTTATATATATTTTTAAAATTACTACATGCAAACTTACTGTATTTATCAAACCTTTGAACTGTCAGAAGTCACATGCAGTCCCTTCAAAGATTGCTGTCATTCTACTGAGTTGCACCTTTTGTATGAGCTCATCAAGCATCTGAATCTAGGTTAACTGAAAGTAATCACTCAGCAACATCTGTTGCATGAGACTGTACAATTTCCTTGTTGGGCCTGTAAATCACATAACTGCTCTAATCAGCACATACTGTACATTCCCCATGAGTCATTTGGAAGTGAATGGAGCGACAATAGCAGGCGATACTTTGACAGTTTCATTCATTTTTTTTGTTGTTGCAGAGTGACTTTGTGTAAATCTGCCGTGAGTCAGGGAAACCTGTTCGGCTCATGTTCCTATTGTCCCGTCTCCGTCCTCGGGTTAACACAGACTCCCCTCCAGTTCTATCCCACCAAGAACTTTTAAAGATTTTCAGGGAAATCTTTATCACTGCATGCTTACATTTATCTGATGCAACAGACTCTAATGACTGTGAGAGGCTGTTCATTAGATACTGCACTGCTGCAGAGCCTCCCCTCCCTCCCTTGATGTTTCCGTGAGAAGACAGCGCAGCAGAGAGTTGTCAGGGCAGAACCACCACACGTTATGGTTGCACTGTAACAATAACTCGTCGACAGCTCATCTTACCTCTGAACTCCTTCATCTGCTCTCATCGATGCAGCAGCCAAGGCCAAGTCTGTAGCTTGTATGGTATTACAGTCCAGGAAAAGCAGAAAACAAGACAGCTGGATGCATTCACACAGTGTGTCATGGAGTTCTTTGAATCAAAACCCTCTAAAAAAATTTATAAAGTAAGTAAACAAAATGTCTACAAAATGAATAAAAATGAAAAAAATGAATGCAGACCAAAATTATAAAATAAAAATACACAAAACAACAAAATAATGCATAGATATGAAGAAAAAAATGAAGAGTGATAAATAAAAATATAAAATGAACAAAATTATCAGGAAAATGAATGAAATAGACAAAATAATCAAGAACAAAAATAAAATATAATGAAGGAGATATAAGAATTCAGAGTAAATTTTAAATAAAAACAAAATGAATAATGAAATAATTATATTATCATACATAACTATTATTATCATATTATAAATAATGAATAAAACAAAACAATTTACAAAATTTAATTAACAAAGTGGGAACCAATAATAAAATATGTTACTCACCCTTTTATTATCAATGGAAGCATTTACAAATAAAATCACAAATGTATTTTTAATATTATGCATTTTAATGTCTTTGGCAAATGCAAAATGTGCACAGTTAGTGTTGGAATATGTGTAGGGTTGCATAGGTGTGTTTGTTCACCCAGTGGTTTCTGAACTTCTGTTTTGAAGCCAATCAATTTATCACATCCTGGGTGACATTTTGGAGCCAAAAAGAGGACGTGATCATATTTGTATGCATGGGAGCAAAGCTGTGGACTCACAGTGTGTTGGGGTCTTACAGGTAAGTTAATGCTAAATGTTGGAATAAGGCTGGTGGTTTTAGAAATGTGTGAATGTGAAGGTATAGTACATGGTATGACACTGGGCAGAAACATTGTTTTTTCTATCTCTGTGGGTTCCACTGTCTTTTTTCCACTCTCTTTTCTTTCTTCCCCGTCAGAGTGCATCTGCTCTCCCTCTGTCACACACAGTCAGGCGTGCGTACACACACAGACATGGGGCTCTACTGTTACTACATTTACAGTATGTACCTCTGTTTGCTCGACTTCACCAGAATGTTTAAACTTTTGCTCCTCTAGGGTGCATAGGTCGCTGGTGAATGTCACCCACTCCACTCGGTTTTAGGCAGTTCTTTCAAGATCTCCCCAGCTATGCCCACTTTCAGCAATTTCTATCTGTGCAATCCTTCTCCAGCTCTTCCTGAGATGATCTCTTTTCCTGTTTCTTGGGGGTTCCATTGAAGGGCCTGTTGGGTGACACCTGTGGCAGACTTTCTGAGGGTGTGGCCAACCCAATTCCATTTTCTCTTTTGAATTTGTAAATTAATAGGATCATGGTTTGTTTTTTCCACAGGCCCACAAAATGTACTTTGCCTCTCCACCAGATGTTTAGTATTCTTTGGAGGCAGGTGTTGAAAAATGTTTGCAGCCTGTTTGTTGTGTGGTTTGTTGTTCTCCATGTCTCTGATCCGTACAACAGCACTTGTTTCACATCAGAGTTAAAGATGCATATCTTTGTTAACCGAGATGTTCTTTGAGCTCCAGATCTTCCTCAGCATATGAACACTACTCTAGCCTTGTTGATTCAGCTTCATTTCCTTCTGTAGTGTCAACAACATTGCTGAGGTAGGTGAAGGACTCTACCTCTTTCAAGACAGTGTTGTTGATGTGGATGGGGTTGCTGGATTTTGAGTGTGTCTTGATCACCTATGTCTTTGTTGAATTGGGTTTAGGATGCAGTTTTATTGCATTTTGTGTGAGCCTATCCTTCTTTTCTTGCATTTGGATTTGTGTATGAGACAGAGAGGAGTATTATGTCACCTCCAAATCAAGGTCATCAAGTTGCTCCCAAGTTGCCCATTGGATTCCAGTTTTCCTCCCAACTGTTGTTTCTCTCATTACCCAGTCTACAGCCAAGAGGTACACGAATGGTGAGAGCAGGCATCCCTGGCTAACACTTGTCTTGACATTAAAACTCTCAGAGAGCTGTCCTGCATGCATGGCTCTATGTGAAGTTAATCAGGTTGATGATCTTTGTGGGAATTCCATAGTAGTCCATGAGATGCCACAGTGCTGCCCTGTCAAAGCTATCGAAAGCTTTTTCAAAGTCAATGAAATTGAGGTGCAAAGATGTGTTTCAGTTAATTCACTGTTCAATAACGATACATGGTGTTGCCATGTGGTCTGTGCAAAAGTGGTCTTTCCGCCTGCTGGTCCCATAGCCTGTTGTCTACTGCCTGCTGGAGTTGGTTGAGAATGACCTGCATAAATATTTTGCTGGACACAAAAAGTAGGTTGATCCCTCTGTAGTTTGTTGCATTTTTTCAGGTCACCTTTCTTTGGCAGTTTTACTATGTGCTCCTCTTTTTACTCAGTGGGTGTTTTTTCCCTCTTCCAAAATTTTTCCAAAGAAGCTTTACAGGATGTCAGTCGATTTATTTAGTTCAGCTTTCAGGGCCTTGGGTGAAATATTGTCAAGGCCAGCTGCCTTGCCCATTTTCTGCTGCTTGATTGCATTTTTTATTTCTGTTTTTGTTGGTCTTTCACACTTAAAATGAATCACACTTGTAGTGTCATCCCAGCCTTAGGAATCTGTGGCTGTTGTGCAGGTTGTGTCCTGTTTAGGATCTCTTCAAAATGCTATGCCCATCTACTGAGCTGAGCCTCAGGAGTTGAAAACAATTGGCTATTATTGTCAGTATTTGGTTTGTTACAGTATGAATATGTCCCAGAAAGTTTTCCTGTGAGATTGCATAGCTTTCATATTTCTTTGGGCTGCTACGAGCTCTGCCTCATTGACAAGCCTCTCTACCTGAATCTTCTTGTCCTTCCTGATGTTCCTTTGCTCTTTTTTATTGTATTCATTTTGGGCCAGTGCTTTTTCAGATCTCGTTCTTGAGTTGTTAACTTTCACCTTTAACATTTTCATCTGTTGCATTAAGTAAAGTTTTTCTGGTGTCATCCACTCCTTCAATTTGTGGGTCCATCTGCCCAAGACTTCCTTGCATATTGCGCTCCAAGCAGGTTTTAGGGGTTCCCACTCCTCATCTATTGCCCACCCTTCCACCCTTTTTTCCTGTAGCTCCTCGCTTTTCTTTGAAAGGATGTCTTCGAACTGATTTATCATTTGAGCATTGCTGAGGTATTCAAGGTTGTAATTTAATCTTTTGCTTTTGGCTTGATGATTTCTTTTTAACCTTAGTTTGAATTCCTCACCAGGAGGTGGTGATATAAAGGTACATCTGCTCCTCTTCATGTTTTTTACATCTTCCATAGATCTTCTAAACTTATTGCTGATGCAAATGTGGCCAATTTGTTTTTCTGTGATTTGGTCTGATGATACCCAAGTTGTTTTGTAAATGGTTTTATGAGGGAATCAGTAGATTGTTGTTGGCAAAGGTCTTTACAAACATCTCCCCATTTTCATTCATTTTTTCCCACTCTATGTACAGTATTTTACAACTGCCTCACAGCCCTCATTCTGGCCCCTAATCTCTCCCCATCAGCATAATGAGGTCTCTAGCTCATATATATCCAAGTAAGTGGTTCAAGTGGTCATAGAACCTGCCCTTAACCTCGTCATCTGCATTGGTTGTAGGTGCATAACACTGGATTATGTGGGCTTTCATTCTTTTGTTGCTGGTTTTAAAGGTTTCTGAGATGAGATAAGAGCTGATGAGTTTCCGTGAAGTTAGAGCCTTCCTGGTATCCTTCACCATCATGATGGTCACTTCCTCTGTATGGTTTGCTCCTTCATTTTTATGTCCAGAATAGATAGTGGGCTGCCCACTGGCAATTTGACCTCTCCTGGCTGTGTCCATCTTGTTTCTGCCAAGCCCAGGACTGAGAGATTATAGTGCACCATGTCTTTGGCAGTTATGGCTGCCTTACCAGCCTGGAACATGGTTCTAATGTCCCATGTTCCCACAAGGATGGATTTCCTTAGCATCAGAAGGTGAATCAGCTTTCCAATGCCCTTGCAGTTTTTGTTGGAAAGTGATATACTTTTCATTTCTGAGGCACCATTTTTGGTCAGGAGTGTGATTTGGTTTTCTTTCATCATAGTTTCTGTAACTCGCTCTTTTTTCCAGGGTGGGGTAGGCCATGTGCATGGGGATTGAGCATGGTGGGCCACGCTCAATCCCCAGCCTGGAGGACCAGAGGGCTGCTTTTTCTAAATCCTTGCCATTTACCTGTAAGGCAAGGTTAAACCTGCTAGGGAGACAGAATCTTCTCTGGCATAGCGCTCAGGTTCATCAGGACATGCAAGCCTCTCCGCGACAACAAGGTGCAGCCCCCAGTTTATACTTTTAACTAAATCTAACGTATTGGCTCCAGTGTAGTTGCACAGGAGCAGTAAGGAGAAAGGCAGAATAAATGCACTGTGACCAGATGGAAATCAAACATGTTTCAAACCTATGTGAGGTATGATTTGAGGCTCCAAGCATTCGAGCCAGTCACAAAACAGCAAGGATACAAGAAACAATCCCTGGCCCAATCACTTGCAAATGCCGGGGCCAAGCACGGCTGCCAATCGGATTAAAATCTGGTCTGAAATTGTACAGTGTATGCCAGCCATTAGTGACTTCAAGCATCAAGCATTGCCAAACAATCATATTGCAGAGTTGTTAGTGCAAGCCCTGAACCACAACTGCAGTAGAGCATGTGGAAAAATTATGTTCTTTATATCAAAGTCCAACTCAGTCAGACTCCACAGGTAAGTGGATCTGTCAAGCAGAGCTGTCAATCAAAACCCAGTGTGACAGACACTTGTCAGACTACTTAGCATAAAATCTTGGAGGAAATATTGGAGCAAACATTTAAAAGTAGACTAGATCACTGGTTAGAGGGCCCAAATAAAACATTTGAAACCATGATGACTCAGGACTAAAAGTTCTTCACTCAGTACTTTTACTGTTGTTCTTTTTTGTAGACAGATGTACTGTAGGTTTATTTACCTTGACTTGCTTCGACAACTTCCCATTTGTTTGTTGAAGACAGTATGAACCTTTTTTCACTTCTTCACTCAGTATTTTAAGAGTAAAGTCCAGTGTGATGCAATGGGATTTGGCTGTATTACAACTTCCTGCATTGGCCACACAGCACAGCCTGGTCCAGGAACGCTAGTTTATGCACAGGTAGGTGTACATTTTATCCAGTTAATTCAAATCCATGTTTTGTCACAGCTTGGCTCAAGAGTGTGACAGAAAGAGGGAGACCACACATAGTCTAACGATGGTAGTGAAATGTTTATTGTAGTTAACAAAAGCTTGATGTGTTATCAGTGAATCAGTGTCTCTGCCAGTGTCTGTGTGAATGGAGAATATTTGAGTGAGAGTAGGATGAGGGACCAGGACCAGGGTCAGCCAGCCAGGGAGAGAGAGAGAGAGAGGCAGCCATGCTTTGTAATCTTACACATCGTATTATCTTATACATTTTCTGTTTATGATGATTTTTGGTCAAATTTCTGTTCATTCTGTTACTTATTTTGTTCATCTTTATTACTTGCCAAAAAGGCAGGTATTGGCTTCACAATCCTGTCAACATCCACATACCTGGCATGTTAAATGAAAATGACAACATGTGACAGAGACCAAATCAAGGCACCGAGCATAAAATGGAATGGTTGTGCATGTGATAGAATAAACACTGTATGTACATATTTCCCCTTTATGGGAAATATGTACATTTGCTAGTCACAAACAATAGCTATCTTCATATTCTGTCAAGCTGATTCTTCATTAGTTTTGTGTTCTGTTAGTGACTTTATCACCACTGGTAGCATGACATGCATGAAGTGATACCTAGTCCTGCTCCTCCAAAATAACACATCCATATGAGCAGTGGCAAGAATGTTTGCTGTGTCTCCCAGCACAGTGTCAAGAGTGTGGAGGAGACACCAGAAGATAGGCTTTTCACACAGAGAATTTGGACCGGGCTGTAGGTGAGCATCAATCCAGCAGCAGGACAGTTAGCTGCTCCTTTGTGTGAGAAGGAGCAGGAGGAGCATTGCTAGAGCCCTACAAAATGACCTCCAGCAGGCTACAGGTGTGCATGTTGCTGATAAAACTGTGAGAAACTGACTTCATGTGGTGGCACGAGGGCCTGACATCCTCCCACAGCCGAGCACCATGCACCACAAATTACATTTGTCAAAAAACACCTGAACAGGCAGCTCTTCTAGTGGTGTCCTGTTCTCTTCACAGATCAAAGCAGGTTCACACTGAGCACATGTGACAGGTGTGAAGGAGTCTGAAGATGTCCTGTAACATCACCCAACGCGATCTATTGGGTGAGCATCTATATCATTACAATGTTACCCTGACTCCTGTTTGGTACTGGGATGAAACCCTGTGAGCGACTATCAGACCTTGTGCAGTGGGCCCTGGGGTTCCCCCTTGTGCAAGATAATGCTCGACCTTATGTGGTCAGAGAGTGTATGGACTTCTTGGATGAGGAAGGTATTGATGCCATTGACTGGCTCTTCTCCCCCCCCCACCCCCCATCTGCAGAGTCATCATGTGCAAACTCAAGCATTGTCAGCACTGCATGCAGGCACACAGGGGTCATTTTGGTGGTTTTGATTGTTTAATTAGTTCCTTTATTTCTTGATTTTATCCATTTTATTGGCACAATCGATTGCTTTTCATTTGTGTCCGCTTTCTCGTTTGTTAATTAATTAATGTATTTTTTCATTTTTGTTCCTTTTCTGCACTATTTGGTTAATTTTTGTTTATGTTTGTCACTTTTTGTTCAGTTCATTTTATTGCACATTTTTTAGTTTTTGTTAATTTTCTGATTATTTTTCTTTTTTATGTTATTTTCTGTTCACATTGTACATTAATTTGTTGACTTTTGTCTCCTTTTTTGCTTATTTTGGCAACTTCTTGATCATTTTTAGACATTTTGCTACATGTTTTTCTCATTTTTCTTCATTCTCTTGAGCTCATTTCTCATCCTTTCTTAAACTCATGCAGAAACGTGATGTGTTAACAGTTTGCCAGTGTTCCGGGGAAACCTGCACCCTTCCCGCTGCACATATATGTGTCTGGAAGAGTTTGGAGATTACAAAGCATTGCGTGCATCTGCCGCTTCAACCCTGTCCATCCAGTTTATCATGTTCCATTCAGCCTGACACACACTCCATTACCTGGAATGTAAACTACAAAGAATGTCAATGTAAAAAAAAAAAACACACACACAGAGACTTTTGTGAATGTAACAAGCATCTCTCACATACCATTCATAAATCCACCTGAATGTACTGAACACGGAAGACTCTGAATAAACTCTGTTGACTCTTCTTCCCCTGTGGGAAGAAACAGAAAACAAGACAAGGTGGAAACAATCAGCATGGAACACTTTAGTTTCTGTGTTTTACAGAATAAAACACAAACTATTTGCAACAACGCAGTAACCAAGAAGATGAACAAAATAAGCAGCCAAATGGGCATAAATGAACAAAACAATCCAATGCATGATCCTTACAAGTTTTACCTTGTTGTAAAAGTGACTAATCAGACTTCCCAAAGATATAAAATACAAAACCAATTGCTATTACAAAAGGGGAGAAATAATTGACCAAAATAACATTTAGTTGTAGTAGCACTAATGGAGTGATTAACTCTGTACTCACCCTTCTTCTGCACAAACAACCAATGGTTTAAAGCACATTAAGGCAATAAAAAATGGCAAAATTGTGACAAGACACCTGTGAGTTGCAAACCGTTTCAGGTGACTACCCGGTGACTGCCATGAGGGTGCAAAGCTGTGATCAAAGCTAAATGTGGCTACTTTGGACAATCTATATGATTCCACACGTGTTCTTTCATAGTGTGGATGTCTTCAGTATAAATGCACCATGTTGAAAAGAATAAAAACAAAGAAAAACCACTGAAGGGGAAGCCGTGTACATCTTTTGACTGGTAGTGTATAATGGAACATAAATGACTGCATACCTCTTTTAAGTCCGTTTTCTGTAGATGCACCTATGACCACAGTTGCACCACTCAGTCTTTGTGGATAGATCTCTGTCCGTCTTCGATGTCTGGTTTATCCCAAGGCAAGCCTCAAGTTCTGTTGGGCTGAGGTCTGGGCTCTGATTGGCTACTCCAGAACATTCACTGTGTTGTCTCTCACCCATTTCCTTCTAGTTTTCACTGTAGCTTCGGGTCATTTTCTTCCTGAAAAATAATTCTTCTCCCAAGTCATAGCTCTGTTGCACACTGAATCAGATTGTCCCATACAAGTATTCAATTTCAAATTCAACTGGGTCAGCTTTTAAAACCAAGAAATATATCTGGGCCAGATAGCCTCAGTAGATGGTAACTAATAGGTAATGATTCATTTAAAATCAATGCAGACCTCAGTCCAAGAGATGTTGTTCACTCTATGTACTGTACAACCCCAAATCTAAAAAAGTTGGGACACTGTGTAAAATGTAAAAAAAAAAAATCAGAATGCAAAAAGTATGCTTTTATGTTACTGACCTGTTGCTAATTAACCTACTTAGCTGTCTTAGCTGATTTGTGCCAGTTACTTCTCCAGTCTTTTGTTGCCCCTGATCCAAATTTTTTGAGATGTGTTGCTGCAATCAAATGCAAAATGAGCTAATACATTCCACAAAATGGTAAAATGTCTCAGTTTCAACATCTGATGTGTTCTTTATGGGAATAAAATATAGGTTTTCATTGCATTTTGTTGTTATTTTTACATTTTAAACATCATCCCAGCTTTATAGGAACTGGGGTTGTATCATTTCTCATTTGTATTTGTACGGTTCATTTTCTTGGTTATTTTTTGTGGATTTGGTGTTCTGAATTTGAATTTCAATGCACCCCTCCTTGAATTGCAACCGCATCGTGGTGGAGGGATTGAGCCCTGAGTGATCCTAGGAGCTATGCTGTGGGGGCAATTTGCCCCTGGAAGGGTCTCCCAAGGCAAATTGGTCCTGGGTGACAGGTGAGACTAAGAGCGATTCAGAAGACTCTTATGCTGAAGAATTCCGTGTGGGCTCACAACTTGCAGGAAGGGTCGTTAAAAGTCCGGTGCTGTGTGGTTTGGGTGGCAGCTGAAGGCGGGGGTCTGGATGGTCCTATCCCCAGTGTCCAAAACTAGTTCCAACTGAGAGGAGACCCTTGGACAGACCAAGGACATACTGGAGGGACTATGTCTGTCAGCTGGCATGGGAATGCCTGGGGGACCCCCGGGAGGAACTGGAGGAGGTAGCTGGGTAGAGGGAAGTCTGGGCTTCTCTACTTAGGCTGCTGCCCCCGTGACATTGACCAGGATAAGTGGAAGATAATGGATGGATGGATGAATTTGAATGCAGTGACTAAATGACGTACGCACATTGATTACACACGTGTTCACTAGCTTATTACAAAAATAACTGATTTAACTTAATAAAGAGGGGTTGAACTTGATAACCAGTGGAAAATGTAGGTGGAAGCAGCTAAAACCACTGATCTACATGATATAAACAGGTTTTCCAGTGATGTTTGACATAAAAGAACTGACAGAGGAGTATTTTTCAGGCGAACAGGCGTTAATGGGCAAACGAGGGAGGGTCCCGGCCAAAGCCAGTGGAGACCCTCCAACTCCAGAATGTAATTAGAGAGCGAGTTATTAGAGCATGTCTGTCTTTGTTCCTCGGACAGTTAGACACACCCAAACAGGAGCCTGGTATGTTTGACCTCAATTAGACCTGTCAACATTTGTATTTTAGGTTCACCTCCATCACAAACACCATCACACACACAGATGTAAACATGGTTAATAGGGACAAAAAGCATCATGTGTCTTCACGGCAGAGAATAGAACTGGGCGACATGGCTGGAAATGTTCTCCAGATAAAGGTTCTTGTATCAGATGTTGTCAAAAACAATCACTGCAAATGTGAACTCATCGCCTTATTCAAGTTTAAAATCTGCTTTGTGGTTCTGAATGGAAATGGAAGAAATCAGATGGTTATTTGTGGGTTTCATTTATTAGTAAAAGATGCAACAAAAATGAAAATTAAAAAGAAAAGTCATAAAGAGTTTAAAGAAATACACAGAAAAAGATGAAGAGACACAAACCAATGAGACACAAACAAATAAATGATTTAAAAGACAACAAAATGATGTGTAGAATGCAAGAAGGCATAGACAAAAAGAAGGCCACTATAGCAAAAAATGAAAATATAAAAGAGACAAAAAGGATAGCAAACAGGACAAACTGATAAAAGAAGAGAGAATGAAAAAGATGCAAGAAACAAGAGACAAAGATGACATGAAAAACATAAAAAGTAGGAGGCAAAAATATGAAAACTAAACAGTATATAAGACATAAGACAAAGACAATATAAGAGACAAGAATTCCATTAAAGATGATGTAAAAGATGCAAAAATGCAAAGCAAGCAAAGATGAAACAGTGTAAAAGATGAAAATGGTTTAAAGTACCAAAAAAAAAAACATTAAAAAGAAAATGGGCACATGATGGAAAAGATACAAAAAGAAAGAAAACACAAAATGATCTACAGATTAAAGTGATATAAAACAAAATAAAACAAAAATAACAGCCGAAGTAAATGGCATATTAACAAAATGAAAAAAGATAATATACAAGAGTGATGTAAAAAAAAAAAAAAAAAACTTGAAAATGTTGTAAAGGAGTCCAAAAGGATGTATAAGATGGAAAAAGATGAAAACATGCAAAAAGACAAAATGTGTGAAAGACACAAAAAAGATGAAAACAATGTAAAAGATGGAACAAGACGTAAACCAACAAAATTGACAAGAAAGACACAAAAGGACATAAGAAAGGCAAAAGTAATGGTAAGGAATAAAAAAAAGATGAATGTGACATAAAATTTGCAGAAAATTACAGAAGTGACATAAAAACCAAAAAATTCTGAGAATATTAACAGCGTGGTTTATGTTTGTTTTATTTGTTGGATTTGTTCTTTTAGTTGTATGCTACTGTTTTGGTTTTTATTGTGTTCTTGCTTGTTTTAGTTTTGATCTCATTTGTCCCTGATGTACCGCACTTTGTTTCAGCTGTGGTTGATTTTAAAGTGCTTCATAAATAAAGTTCATTGATAAAATCAATTCAAATCTAATTTTACTTACAGAGCACTTTTAATACATTGATGTAGCGCAAAGTGCTTTACATATTAAGAACACATATTACAAACAAAAAACAGAAAACACATGTTAAAAACATTCAGAACACACACACATATTTACATATCCCCCCACTGATTGATTGAAAAAAGTCAAAAACAACAAAAAGACAAGAACAAGGGAAAAGACAGAAAATATCACAAAAACATACACACAGAGGAAAAAAAAATCCCATTGATTTTGTGATTTGTCTTTTTATTTTGTTCTTGTGATTAATTTGGAACTCACATATTTTTATTTACTGTTGTGAAAAACCCCGTACATTTTTAACTGACCAAAATCTGAGTTTGCCGTTAAAGACACAGCAGATGAGTTACACTTGAAAATGCAAGTCACACATTTCTCTTCTTGCTGCAGATCTAGAAAAAAGGCCTTGCAACATGTCTGATAAGGCCTAAATTATTATTGTGAATTAAACATTCCTCTGTTTAGTGTCAACACACTCACTGGCCACCGAGCAAACTGAGCATCAGAATGGGGAAGAAAGGTGATATAAGTGACTTTGAACATGACATGGTTGTTGGTCTGAGTATTTCACAAACTGCTGAACTCCTGAGATTTCCACACGCAGCCATTTCTACGGTTTACAGAGAATAGTCTGAAAAAGAGAGAATATCCAGTGAGCAACAGTTCTCTGGATGAAAATACCTTGTTGATGCCAGCGGTCAGAGGAGAATGGTCCAGATTGCTTCATGATGCTAGAAAAGCAAGAGTAACTCAAATAACCACTGGTTTCAACCAAGATATGCAGAATGTCATTTCTGAATGCACAGCACGTCACACCTTGAAGCAGTTGGACAGTAGCAGCAGAAGACCACACGGGTGTCCCACCTGCCAGACAGGAAACTGAGGCTGAAGTTCACACTGGCTCACCTAAATTAGATAATAGCAGATTGTAAAAATGTTGCCTGATTTGATGAGACTCAAATTCTGCTGCAACATTCTGATGGTAGGGTCAGAATTTGCCACAGACAACATAAAAGCATGGATCCATCCCGCACTGTATCAGCGGTTCAAGCTGGTGGTGATGTAATAATGTGGGTTCAGCGTAAAAACAACATATCTGTTGATATCACAAAAATACAAAAAAAAAAAATCTTGTTGCTGATGATGCCCATCCCTTTATTATCACAGTGTACTTGTCTTCTGATGGTTACTTCCAGCAGGATAATGCTCCATATCACAAATCTCAAATCATCTCAGACTGGTTTGTTGAACCAAAAAAATAAATATCTGTATAAATTCTTGCAAAATACTTCCAATATTTTTGGACAGTGTTGAAAATTGATGCGAATCCAAGAAACATGCACTTAAAAAAATTCTATAGCTCTGTAGTTGTCCCAAATCATATTTAGAAAGCAAAATGTAAATCTTCAAAGATGCACAAAAATATTACACTATCACAGTACTGATAGGCACAGATTTTTTTCAGTTTATTTTAACATTGAAGCTCAAATTGCTGGTTTTCTCTCAGGTCTGGTTCAGCGTTCAGTTTCCCATGCCCCCCTCCCCTCTCCCACAGTCTGTCTCAACCTGGTTTGCCCTCGTGTCGCCCAGACCTCCGCCGTCACCTTTATCTGACAAATGTTAGACGCTGTTGTGGAAACATGATGAGAACGTCATGCTTCAGAGATCCGCTCACACTGTCTGCCCGGCAGCGTGGAGGGGGTTTTGTGAGTGTTTGTGACCGTTTCCTCAAATCGCCACAGGGGACCACCACGCCATGAGGGGGCCGGATACATGGGGCCAAATTACCACTGTTCCCAAAGACAAGGGCACTGGAAGGGTGGGGGGGGGTGTTTTAAGTCAGACATCTCTAGAAATTTTAAGCGTCAAACCATCCACTGGCTCTGTCCTGCTGAATTGTGAATGCATTGATTAGTGCCTTTTCTGCACAAGTTTAAATGAAAATTATTAAGAAAATCAGCCAATTAAATAATACACATTTATCATATTAATAAATTATACCACACAATGAAATGAAATGAAAATATCCAAAATAATTGAGAAATTGAGCAGCAACGAACAAAATATGCGACAAAATGAGCTACTATGAGAAAAAAAATTCAAATTAAAATGAAAAAAATCACCAAATGAACCTATAATATGAACAGAAATGAAAAGAAAATAACCAAAATAATCAGAAAATTTGTAACAACGAACAAAATAAGCAACCAAATAAGCAAATATCTGTAAAATTAACAAAAATAAAAAGGAAAATAATACATAAATTCATATTATGAACAGAAATGAAAAAACAAACAAAATAATTAGGAAAATGAGCAGCAAATGTTAAAAATTCTTTGCTCTGTTGAACAGAACTCTGGGAAAAGATCTGAGAAAAATTAAGAATCATATTTTCATCGGGCAGGTAATAATTTTGCCCTCAACTGCACATCATGCGACACTGAAATCCACTGGCATGTGTAATGGCCCAAATTCCACATTTCATGCCATTGACTGAGTCAGACAACCTGGGATGAAGTGGGCGGGGCTTAGGCTCTTGATGTCACCTGTCAGAGGTGAGTTATTGTCCAGTGATTTGGTGAATGTACAGGGTGTTCTGCATTGTTCTTTGTATCAGACCTGGATGAGTCTAATGCAGAAGGAGCTCCTCTGTTTTGCTCCTTTTTATTCCTCCACCCTTCCGTGTCCCAGTAGAAGCTGCTCCACTGGGAATGGACTTATTTCCACAGTGTTTAGTGAGCGTGACGGATGTGGGTGGAGAGGAAGGGCTCACCTATTATCCAGTGGTCTGTCTTTATTAAAAGATTTAATTTCTACTTGCTAAGTCTCATATTTCTTACATGTTTCAGAAAATGAATATTTGTTTGATTCTTTACATGTTTTACCTGAAACATATTAGAATTGATGCTAAAATATAACAAATTATTAGCTATTAAAGGGTATTTCTCATTATTCAAGTTGCAGTTTACACAGCTTTTAAAGAATTTTTTGCATAAAGGATGACTAAGTAGTGCCACCAAATACTGTACATTGTCACTATTTGTTCTCCACAAGGCTCACAGTTTAACTTAACCCTTTATTATAAAACACAAGTCAATACAGTGGAGAAATCAAACTGAAAGTGACACGTCAGACTTATTCACATTCACTGAATTCTCTTGTTAAAAGTGGCCATGTCTGCCTTCATGTCTGATAAATTGCAAATGCTGTATCAGTTGCAACCACAGGCCCAAAGGAAATACCAGTCCCCATGAAACAATAAGCCAAGAACATACAGTTCAGAGTCTGGATGAACTCATATGGGACTGTATAGAGGAGACGTTACTGAATTATCACAAAATGTCAGTTTCTAAAGCACTGTGTAACTACTTTTTTCCTGCAAATAATTCATATAGTTCGCTTTGTTATATTAACAACTTAATATGCATGCACAGAAAAGTGCCCCTTTTATTAAATATATGATCTTCACCAATAATAATTCAACCCTGCTTCTATAAAAGTTAGTCAATAAAAACTTAACGGGATGATGTGCAAAACACTGAAACTCATATTTAACTGGAAACAGCACAAACAGGATATAGAAGGTAGAAAATACTTTTTGAAAGTGATATGCCAATTTTGAATTTGATGCCAATAACACAATTAAGAAAAATAACAAACAGTCAACACTAACACTACACTTAGTAATGTTAATAATCATCAAGTTAATAACATGGCTGGGTATAAAGGGAAGAGAGCATCCCAGAGTTTTTCTAAAGTAAAGGGGTGGTTCAACATGCTGTGGAAGAAATAGTGAAACAAATGAACAATGTTTCTCGGCCTAAAATTACAATGAATGAAAAAAGTGCAATTTCATGCTCTACAGTTTATAATATCACTAAAAGATTCAGAGACTTTAAATGAATCAGTCACACAAAGTAGAAGGCCAAAAGCCAGCATTGGATGAGTGTGATTGTGAGCCTTTAAAAGACACTGCATTAAAAACAGACATGATTCTGTAGTGGACGTCACTGCATGAGGTCAGGAACACGTTAAACCATTGTCTGAGAACGCAGTTTCTCGTTGTACCCACAAATGACAGTGTAAGCTTTATTGTGCAAAGAGGAAGCCCCATATAAACCTGATGCAGAAATACCACTGCATTCTCTGGACCTGAGTATATTAAAGATGGAATGAGGCCAAGTGCAAAACAGGGCTGTGGACTGACCAGACCACATGTGAAATTCTGGAATGGAAATCAGAGGAGAGGGACCATCTTATCAGCACTCATTATAAAATCCTGCATCTGTGATGATACAGTATGTGGGTGCATTAGTGCACATGGCATGGGTAACCTCATCTGCACATTTGTGAAGACATTAAGGCTGAATTCTGAATTCTGTATGTGTTTCACCCGCATGGCTCTATCGTAGAAGTTTTCAGGTGCTGAAGTGGCCTGATGCTGTGTGGACTTGGAACATTGTGAATTGTAAAATACAACAAAGGCACCACTGAACTGTTGAGCAGCTGAAACTGTTCACATTGAAAATGACACCAGTTGGTCTCGTCTGTTCCAGGTTTCTGCATATGATGTGTTGTAATTGTGCTAATTTCAATTATATAACAATCATGACATTATGTTCGTATCATTTTACATAGAGACTCAGCTGTTCTGGAAACAAAGTTGAAATACTTTTGCACCTACTTCAACCTGCTCTGTCATAGAAATAACTAAATCGCTGCTGCCATTTCAACAGAAATAAGTGAGTTTACAGCATTAATAATCTACGATTCTTTGTTATTATTAAATCAACAGAACATGGATGCACTGATAAACTTTGCTACATTTTTTTTTAATTTGCAAAATTGCCACCCAAGTTGTCCTCTGTTGTTCAGTGTCCTCTTTGCCCACACTTTGGATTATTCCTGTACACATAAATATCACTTTTGTAACACCATCACAGTTAGCTTTGTCCCATCGTCTACAACAATGCGCACTGATGATGTTAACTCATACTCTGATTTGTGTTGTGACCTGAGGTTCAGTTGGTTTTATCATCACAGTCTGTAGGTTGTCAGTTGTACTGAAGTTCATTATAATCCGTATCAATGAGGCAGCAATAAATGTATGTATAAGACTGTTGAAATCCCTCAGCGTAAACAGGGTTTTAGCTGCTTCGGCAAGAAAGACTGGTGCTCTCAAAGATAAGAAAATGTCATCAAAAAGAGGCTTGAATCCAATTTTGGCTGCAGTGTTTGAAGGAATTCCAAACCTGTTCAGGAAGAAGAATTCAAAGAACTCTTGAGGAAATAAAAAAAAACGAAGATACTATTGTAATCCAAGCGACGGGATCGGAGCTACAGGAAAACATCCCACTGAGAGTAAATTTTTTTTTTAAATCTTAAAACTGAGTGGTGGGGTAATTTTAATGTCTCCCACATCCTCAAGGTCTGACACAGCATCGCTGGTCCTGTGACACTGTGATGTTGAGTTAAAAAATCCAAAAGCATAAGAACCCATCGAGTCGTCTCCAGTCCACATAAACAGTAACGTCCACCTTGTTCATTGTCCTTTTCAGATCCCCCACTCTGTTGTGACTGAGCATTTTATACACCGTTTTTTTTCACATGACTGAGGACATAAGTCACAGTCTAATGCTTCAGAGAGCTGATGCTGTATTTGTTTGGGCCTTTCCAGCCATGAAGAAACAAACATAAGACACCAATTTGTAAAGTGATACAAACACTAGCAGCCTTTGTCAAACTGGGATGAGTTGTATTCGAACGTTTCAAGAGGCTCCACTGGAAATGCAGCAGAACTTGGATGCTAAAACTTAAAACATGAGTTACAGTAATTATATAATATTAAAAAATCAGTGTTGCCAGGAAAATGAGATTGAAATTATACACCTTGTGTCATTGACAGTAATGTATTTATTTCCAGTGTTCAGTCCCAAAACAGAGACAGGAAGTGAATGTAGGCTCACTGTAGTCTTGAGTAACAGCAGTAGCTAAAGTCTCACATATGGTCCATGATGACAAAGCGTAACCTCACCAACCTACTGACTCTGTGATCACTTATCCTGTTGTTGTGACATCCAGGCGTTTCTGGTGATTCTACAGCAGCTTCTCATAAAAGCAGCAGTAACACCTCGGCCACACAGAGCAGTATCAAGCAGCAAACAGGAGGTGTTGGTGAATTTCACTCAGTCACATGAGCAGCGTTTCCATCCGTTTCCCTCTCTGACATGCAAACTATTTAAACTATTAAGTTTAAATTGTTTGCATGTCAGAAGTATATTTGCAGTAATGTAGCCTGAACTTTGGATTAAGACAATGATAGACATACAGTCTGTGTACAGAGGCAGCTGTTTATTCCAGAACCGACATGAATCACAAATCACCTGAGTACGTACGTACGTGATTTCAAGCCTTACACAGTACAGTACGTTTCTTTAACATTCCTGCAGCTCTTTGTACATTAAGGTGTTTGTTGGAGCAACATTTTCACAGTTTCCACAAAGCTTGGAGGAGATTAAACTCACACTTAAACAGCGATGAAGACTTGTTGAATGAGATTCATGACACCAAATTTTCTGATGTTGACCAAAGAAATACAGTCAGCTTCAAGAATACTTAAAAACTCAAACTATTAAGACCTATGGTCATTAATCTGTTTCACTTTATGCTTCACACACAAAAGGTTCCCTCAGCTGCTCACTGTTAATTCTAGGCTGCAGAGGAGGAGGACTTCCACCGCTAAAAATATTTTAATAAATACTTTTCAGCTTAACGTTTAACATCCAACTTTAATATTTTCTACTTTAGCACTTCAAATTTTAAACATGCAAAAAAGGCAAACAATTACAATCACCCCCCACCAAAAAAAAAATCAGAATTCAAACAGTAGTTTCTTCGGTGTTTTATTTTTTATTTTTTTTAGTAGTTCCTTCTGTTTCCATTCACTGACTATGGCTCTGACAGTGCTTCATTATTGTTTTATTAATATAAGAGACTGTAGAAGTTATTGTAGAACTTGTTGCTCCTTCAGTGCATTTACACAGTTGCTCACTACATCTACAGTATTTCCTCTGCACTTGCATCTTTCAACATACCTGCATTTGGTAACTTCTTATTGAATAATCTACATATCCTGATGAAAAAATTCTGAGCTATTGAGGAGAAGGGTTTCTATGAATACTGTAGCTCCAATTTGATACACATCCAAGTAAAAACCAGATTAGCAGGCTCAAACTTTTTTCATCTTTTGTGTAGTAACACATGGGGCCACCAAAACTGAAATAATGGGGAATGAACTGTTTTGGTGTATGTACAATATTTTTAATGTAAATCCACTTGAATATGAAGGATTTCGGTGCAGATCCTCATGTGTCAAAAGAGTGCACTATGGGCCTTGGTAGAGGTCTGTACAAAGTGCCATTGTAGTTTTTAAGTGACTTGATTATTTTGCTCATTTTATTGCTCATTTTGTGTTGAATCAGGCTTCATAAAAAGTAAGACGTATTCTATAAACAAGCACATTATTTGGAAAAAGTAGAGAGTTAAAGTCTTGGAGTACCATGCACCCCTGGTAACTTATAAACTTGCATCGTTTGACACAGCAGATAAGAGCTATACCTCCGCTGCGATGCTGCACCTTGCGTGACTTCTACCTCTGCAGGCCACAGCCCATCGTGCACGAATGTCTGTCATCATTATCTTCTTGAGAAAACACCAAAGACGGCTGAGGGCAGGGGGTCGCAGAGGACGGGCTAGGCTTCCCTTTGAGTGCCATGTCACCTCTGACCTCGCACAGGGGGGAAGAGATAAACACAAGGGGGGAGACGACAAAGCTTCAGTGACTTTTAATGACAGAGCTGGTTTGGGTTAGAATAGCAACACGGTTATCAAGCAGAGAGCAGATAAGATCAAGCCTCGTCAGGCAGAGAGGTGGCTTTAATCACGTACGTGTGGTTGGACATTTTTAAATTTCATATGAACTTTAAGAAGGCACAAAACTGAGGAAACGTGGAACAAAATTAACCCTGAAATAAACAAAATAAAAATCTTTATTTCAAAAATGAAAAAAGTATCCATAAAAAAGAAGAATGGTATAAGAATGAACATGAATAATCAAGAAATCGAATGGAAAGAAAATGAAAAATTGACAAAATAATATAATGAACAAAAATAATTGAGAAAAATAAAGAAACATGACATAAATAAGCAACAAAATTACAAGAAAACAACTGACAAAATAAACAAAAATGGACAAAACAATCCAAGTCAAGTAAATGAACAATAACGAACAAAATAATTGACGAAAATGAACAAAACCATGCACAAAGGAATAAAATATTCAAGAAAATAAACAAAAATGAACTGAAAAACAGGATGGACAGAAGTGGAGAAATAGTCAAGAAAATGAGCAAAAATGAACAGAACAATCAACGAAATGAACAGAATATTCCAGCAAATGAACAAAATAGATACAATGAACAAAGCAATAAAAAACTGAAAAAAATAACAGTCAAGAATATGGAGAAAAATGACCAAAACAACAAGAAAATGAACAAAATGGAACAAGATCCTCAACCGAAAGTTCAAAGCAATAGAAGAGATGAACTTTATAGTCAAAAAATTAACAAAGGTGAACAAAACAAAACCAAATGGTGGAGAAATAAAACAAAAATAGCTAAAAAATGAACAAAAACTAACCAAATTGGTTCAAAACATTGTTTACTGAGACAGACAAATGTGCGACTAGTATTAAGGGGGACAAATCTGTCCATCCCCCTGAAAACTACACATTTGCTAGATTCAGTCTTGGGCAAAACTCACAAAGGGTAAAAATATGTCCTAAATCATTTTCAACCTAAAACTTTATCATATTCAGTTTGAATCCACAGTTCCTTCCTTTCACACAGTAATCTGCAAAAACAAAACACCTCCGCCTTCAATAGGCGCCGCTCACATCCTATTCACTGCTTATTTTTTCCATGGCCTCCGCATTTAGGCCAATAAAAACAATGACAACAGTTAGAAGGGTAAACACGGGCAAAGGCTTTTTTGTTCGCTTTGTGTCGCATTGAAAAGCGCAATCATGCAGCTAAACTTGTAATAAGCTCCCCATTCTTCCCAAAGAAGTACCAACAGTTCACGCCACAGACCCTTGAAAAGGTTTCTCCTCCTGTGGGACAAAAAAAAATCTGAATTCCGGGGGTAAAATGCCCTCTTAGTGTGAGAATGGAGGGGAGACGCCTTCACGGGCTGCTGACTACACTTTGGCAAAGGCCTCCATAGCACTTGGCTGGGCAAAAAAAAAAAAGACAGAGTGTACAGATAGAGGTACCTCAATGAGCGCTCAGTTAATCTGCAAGGTCATTAGTATACTTGAAGCACTCGTTAGCATCATTCTCAGCACTGTTTTTTTTCCAAATCGGACAGGATTTGTGTATTTCTGGGAAGTATCGGTGGGGGGGGGTTGACATTTGGAGTCACCGGGGTTATTCAGTCGTAATGAGGCGCTTGCGGCCGGACCAAAGTGAAAGGGTTTGCCCCGCCGCTCAACTCTGCCTGAATCAGCGCCAGTTCGGTTTGGTGGAGTCAGACCGATCCCACGGCGGCGTTTGGATTCATCTCTAATGGAAAGTAATTAACAGGATGGGGCCATATGGACAATTCTGATGTGGGTGTCCTTCAACAGTGTGTGTGTGTGTGTGTGTGTGTAAGCATATTTAAGCTGTTTGTTCAGTATTATATCCATAAATATCATCCCATGAGAATCTAATTATCACAGTGACTATTTTTGTCCTACATTGACATCAGCATTAACTGGGATTTTGCCAGTAGCAGGCAGCGCAAACTGTATCCATTGCATCGGTAGAAAAGTACATAAAAGTTTGTGTTGTTAAATGACTGACAGAACTAGAGGACACTTTAGAGAGCACACACCTCTGCTAAGGCTGTTCACCCAAACTGTTATTTTTTGACCAGCCAAGACATTGATGTTTGATCATCTTGTTTGTCTGTCCATTTTTTAGCAGGATTATGCAAAAACTACTGGGTGAAGTTTGATGAATGGGCTACCTCTGGTGGAAATTTTATCCAAATCCATCCGTTGATTTTTGTGTAATCCTGCGAACAATCAGATGATTAGATAACCTCCTTGGTGGAAGTAATTAACAATAAAATAAAGAAACTGAAGTAAAAAAAAATCTACAAAAGATGGAATAAAATGAGCAAAAATAATCAAGCAAGTTAACAAAAATGAATAAAATAAGAAACAAAAACTGAGTAGAAGTAAAAATAAGTGGTATATTCATGAAAATTCACCATGTAATAAAGAAACTGAACAAAAAAATCTACAAAACAATAGAAGCTGCAAGCAGCGTTGAACAGGTCCCAGCGTAACCGTATCCGGGCAGCAGCTGAGGGGTCTCTCCGCCATCGTGCTGCCAGACATCATCTGCAGAACGCACCCACAAATTTTATGTCAGAGGTCAGTGTTATGAGGCTGACATCCTCTTCCCAGCAGGTGGCGCTATGACTTAGATTAAATGTTGTTATACACGTGTTCTGACATGGACTCTTATCATATGTACATGTGAAATGTGAAACAGATCTGATCATCTGGAGCTGAGATACAGCATTGTATGTATTTATAGGTGGTGCTATAACTGAGATACATTATTGTCATATGGTTGTGTTCAAAAACCTTTATCCTACATATAAAGTTTGGTGCAGATTGGATAAAGAACTGTTGAGTTACAACAGTTGGTTTATGGTGAGGCCCTGCCCTCATCCTGACCTGAATCACCTCCAACATGTAATGGGTTCATTGTTGGCCCGAGGGTTACCTCTGCTGAAAACTTATAAATGGTGTAAGTAAAAAAAGTTTATTCTGTGAATGAGACATTTGTGACTCTATTTTTTTATCTAAATCTCCAGAAGAAGCACCGGGAGTGTTAGGAAACCCCTGAAGATGAGTTTGAACCGAAGCTTACCAAACAAAAGATAAACAAAAATGAATAAAATAGTCGTGGAATTCAACACAAATTAAGGAAATACAGCACTGAACAACATGATGAAGGAAAGGAACACAAATGATCAAAAATAAATAAAGTAAGAAACAAAATGAACAAAACTGAATGACAACAGAAACAAATAATGATGGATAGTCAAGAACAGGGGCAAAAGGAACAAAAATGAGCATAAATGCAGCTTTTTTCTTTTTAGAGAGAATCAGCAAAAATGAATAAGACGAGCATCAAAATGATTAACATAACAGACAGGACAAAATAAACCCATCAGTTGTGACACATAATTATTTTGGTTGATGTCTTGCCTCATGGGACTCTAAATGTTTAACAGTACATTTAATAATTTAATAAATATAATATTAATAATAACTCATCTTAAGTATTATTAAACATATCCAGGATCAGTCCCGATCCTGGTTTTGCTGCGTTATTTTGGGTTCAAACCGACAAACCAAATGAAGGGGAGGAGCCTGTGTGCTTCAAAACAGTTGACAAATCGGCAATGTTTGTCACAGTTTGAAGGACTGACACGTGGGCTGGGATTTTTCTACATATTTGCTGATGTAGATATGTTCAAAAAGTCTATGCCTCATTATTGAAGTGGGAAGGATTAATACAGGAAGCGGCAAAGTGAGTTTTTTATATATATTTGTGGATTTATATGCGTCTTAGCACCAGTATTAATGTGTTTTATTACACTTATATTTTATAAGTGACACTGAACTTTATTGACATTGTCTACAACATGGTTGATAAAGCATCTCCACACTGTTGGCAGCTCGTACAAACATGACCTAATGCGTTTCTTTGTGTGTTCTGTGTAAATCCCTGGGAAACTCAAGTGGGAGGCCTATTGGCAGTGAAGTTGTCAGCATTCGCCTTCAGTTGTCACCCCTGTGATGAAGCACATGTGCGTGACTACTCTGCACCTTTTGAATCGCCCGAGGCCATCATCTCAGTTCCTCTGTTTTCCCCAGAAGTTCACAGCATTGATTTAGAGGCTAAGATAAGCCCTGTAAGTGCTGTTCAAGGCGTGCAGCTCTTCCGAGGTCCCTGTATGTGCTTCCAGTAATTACACACATAAATCAAAGTAATGGCCCTTTTCATTTGTTATCCACCGTTTAGAAGTGATGTAGTTTCCTGACGTAGCTAATTTGGATTTCCTCTGCATGAAGCTATGATGTGAATGTGAGAAATGTTGCAGGAATCAGGCATGATTGGTGGCGTCTTTTATAATATAACTGTACAGTCGCTGCTGGAGTAACATCATCACCTGTACACACCTACCTGAGCTTCACCCTGACCCCCATGCCTCGCTCACACGCGATCAGCAAATGAGCTGTCAGTCAAGCGGGATGAGGGACTGGTGTTGAAATTGAACTTGCCGGAGATGAGAAGCTGTAGGGGAGAAGCCACTGTGTGGGCCCTCGACAGACCTACAGCCTGTTACCTCACCGCACATCTGAGGGGATTAAAGGACTCCAAACAACAACACATGTGGGCTTCAAGGGCTATATTTAGTCTTACACAGGAGCAGAAGGGACTATGGTGACTGACTCTTTGCGTTGTTGATGCTTCTTGAACCTGTATCAGAAGAACACAAACATTTTATCAAATTTCCATGAAACTAGACAGGACATTGCCCTTTTTGAGATGTGTTCAGTGATTAAAATGGCAGAAAATGTTTTGATTGTAATACATTTCCCAGATCTAATCTAGAGAATGATGACTTTGAACTGATGACGGTGAATTATTTCTTAAAGGTTTCTAATCTAATCTGTCTAACTGGGTGGCCTCACAGTGACAAGGTTGTGAGTTCAATTCCTGGTTGCCACAGAGCCATTCTGTGTGAGATTTTTCTTCTGCGCACACCAGTTTCCCTCACCACTAAAAAAACTTCATTGTTAGTTTGATTGGGTGTATTCATCCTACAGAAATGAATAACTTTCTACTAAAAATCAGTAAATCATGGGGAAGAAAAACAAAACATGCTTTCTATGTCAATCAAACCAGCCATTTCACTGTATTTGCCTGTTGCACAAGCTGAAAAAATCATGTTTGTATTGTCGAGATGAATTTCCACATTTTTAGTCTCCAAGCACAAAGATGACTGATGTCTGTTCCCGAATGACTGTTGGACAACTGGATACATTTCTCCAGATCCTTGAATGCACCGCCAAGTGCAGTCACCATCAAAATCAATTTGAGGTGATGTAAAGCACAGAAGCATCTCAGACTCACATACTTTCTCTGTGGATCCCTCCCATGCACTTTTACAGTGGTGTGGGTGAGTTTGTGTCTGCTATAGAGTGTACACACTGTGAAAAGCATCAAAAATTGCCACGTGTTTGTCTCATTCATCAATCCATAATCTTATCCTGGACAGGGTCATGGGGCAGCAGCCTGAGCAGAGAAGCCCTCACCCCAGCTACCTCCTCCAGCTCCTCCGGGGGGACTCTCAGGTGTTCCCACTCCAGCTGAGAGACATAGTCCCTCCAGCGTGTCCTGGGTCTGTCCCAGGGCCTCCTTCCAGTGGGAACTAATTTGGTAGCCACGGTTGCTACCCAAACTACACAGCACCAGACCCTTACGACCCTTCCAGCAGGTGGGGGGCCCACAGGAAGGCATAGTCATAAGGGTCTTCTGAATCGCTCTCAGTCTGACCTGTCAGCTAGGACCAATTTGTCTTGGGAGACCCTACCAGGGGTGAATTGCCCCCCGACA
This sequence comes from Pseudamia nigra, assembly GCA_029823295.1. NCBI lineage: Eukaryota > Metazoa > Chordata > Actinopteri > Kurtiformes > Apogonidae > Pseudamia > Pseudamia nigra. Next base: position 20,314 of record JAQQAE010000062.1, on the reverse strand, counting down.
ACATAGCTCCTCGGATCACTCAGGCACATGAACCCCTCTACCGCAATAAGGTGGTGATACAAGGAGCAGGTGTTTGACACCTCGCTGACACTCACGTTGAATGGGGGGAGGAGGGGGGGTGATTGAATAATGCTGTTTTAAACAGAGCAAGAGAAAACCTGTACACTTTAACTGTTTCTTGCCATAACATGGGCTTGTACAGTTGTTGTACTGGTACTAATAGGGCTATTGACTCTGTACTCACGCTTCCTCTGGGTTGTTTAACCTTTTTCTACTACATACAGTATTCTATTCCATTCAGTTAACAATCCGTTATTTTACTGTACGTGGTTATGATGCATTCAAAAGAATTTCCATCAGTTTGGGTCACATTTCTGTTTTGAGCCTTGAGCTGAAAACACAAAAACATTTCAAGTCATCCTGCTTTACTGAACACATCACCTTCTAATCACTCAGAGCATGTGGTCGTTTAACAAAACCTAAAGATTTACTGAGGAACAACAGTCCGTCTCATGAGCGGGGATGTTCAGGATCACTGGTCTGGACACAGACAACACAGACCTGCACACAAAGGAAAAGTAGTTGTAGCTCCAGGAGTTGGGGAGGGGGCATTTTTAGTCAGGCATGTCTGCGGGAAATTTGAGGCTCTCACACTTAATTAGTTGTGTTTGAGTTAATTTTATGTCTCAGTTTGTGCCTTTTACTGTATAAGTTTATGAAGGAAACAACAATATTGAAGGAAATAATAAATAAATTGAACAAAATCAACAAAGTGAAGAAAAGTAAAACCAAAAATTAATTTTAAATTGACATGCTGTATCTACACCTACAGAAAAACAATATGCATATCATATGATTTCATATCAATACTTTTCCAGTACTTTTCAAGACAAAAGATGAGATTTACAAGAATTAAGAAAGACTGAACTCAAGCTGCTTATTTTCATTTTATTTTGTGGAACTCAGCATTAAACTATAATTAGAAATAAACAACAAGTAAATTAATTAATCAAAAAATTTATGATAAATATGAAAAATAATTTATGAAAAAAATAGAAAAATAAACTATAACGTGTGCAA
>JAQQAE010000062.1:6689-19224 GCA_029823295.1 Pseudamia nigra | reverse complement strand
TGTGTAGTCAGCCAGTCTATTAGTGTGTCCAAAATGAACACGAACAAGCAAAAATAATCCACTAAATCAAAAGTGATTAGTTTGATCCCCCTAATCAACAAAATAAACACCAAAACGATAAAAAAATTGAAAAAATAAGCAGCAAAATAACAAATACGAACAAAATACGCAACACAGTGAACGAAATTAGTAAAATTAACAAAAATATAAACAATATGCAACAATATGTACAAAATAACCAACAAACTCAAGAAAATACTGAAAACAATTTAAAAAATGAAAAAACAATGGACAAAATGAACAAAACAAACAACAAATTAATGAAATAATGAACCATATGAACAAACTGAACAACAAAGTGAACAGAAATAACTAAAACCAAACAAAATAGTTGAACGTCAACAAACAATTTTACAAAAATGAATTTAACAATCAATTAAACTGTCATTATTTTGCACATCATGGTTTTTAAAGACCCTAAAGTTACTTGATGTGTTTTTCTACCAACAAACATGACATTATGAAATTAAATTGCTTTACCGGAGACAAAATACACATTTTATACAGTATTTCGGGGGATGAATTCCCCCATCTCCCTTAAAGTCTATAGCAGAAAGTCTTCTGTGTTCACATGAGGCCAGAGAAATCCAGGAAATAAGAATCACAGTGGGACCAGATTTGAATCGGCTTCTTACACTATGTGGACAAAAGTATTTAAAGAAGCTGACTGGTGAACTGAGAGAAAAGTGGGCATCGCTTTACAAATCTATCACAATCCTAACCAAATCTGAGCTGCTCATGAGCACTGAATGAATCAGCAAACCACACAAAGAAGAAAATGAACCAAAATAAACAATGTAATAAACATAAACCATCAAAAATGAATAAAATACTGAAAAAATGAGCAAAAATTAAAAAAAAAATGTCATACATATATGGAGTGAAAATTATTAAAAGTGAGTAAAATAATCAAGAAAATGATCAAAAATGCATAAAATAATTAAGAAAATGAACAATGAAGAAAATAATGAAGAAAAAGAACAAAAATGAAAAATGTCATAAACATATGGAATAAAATTATCAAAAGTTGATAAAATAATCAAGAAAATTATCAAAAATGTATAAACTTTTCAAGAAAATGATCAAAAAATAATTAAATAATCGACAAAATCAACAAAAAATAAAAAATGTCATCAACATAAATGTTCAAAAATGAAAAAAATAATCAAGAAAATGAACAAAAATGATAAATGTCATAAACATATGGAATGAAAATGATCAAAAGTTAATAAAATAATCGAGAAAATGAACAAAAATGTATAAAATAATCAATAAAATGAACAATGATAAAAAAGTCATAAACATACTGAATGAAAATGATCGAAATTTTCATAAAATAATCAAGAAAATGAACAAAAATAAATAAAATAATAAAGGAAATTAACAGAAATGAAGAATGTTATAAACATAATGATCAAAAATGAATTAAATAATTAAAAAGTGAACACAATATGAAAAACTGAACATTTTTATTCATGATTAATGGATTTGTTCATTTTGTTCAATTTTGTTCACTTATTTTAGCACTAACTAGTCAAAATTTGGGTCAAATAGATGTGATAATGATTCCTATTAATTTAAATGTCCAACTTCCTTTATGTGTAACATGAGGCGTCCCAGTACTTTTGTCCATATACTGTACATGTATTTGAAAGCAGAGTCATGGTTCGGCGTTTTGTCCACAGAGTGGGACTGTGAATGGTGTCACCAGTGGGAACGGTGTAGTCCCTGGTTTCCTGTAGAGAAGGAGGCTGGGACAAGTTTGTCTCCTCCCTCAGACTCTGAATGTGAAACAGATCACACAGTGTCACCTTGTGAGACGACCATCATCGGCAGGAGACGAGCGGACAGCCGCACCGCCACAAGTCATCCTTATCCTTCATCTCAGAATTCAAAACAAGCACTAAGTTAAGGTAAAGTTTGATTACCCTTATCTTAAATGTGCATAATTAGACTATGTTTAATTAGGGTTATAATAAATTGCTGTCGTTTAAATTATTATTTTACATCTTTGTAAAGAATAAGCCTCAAGACCCAAACAGCAAAATAATGGCACAAGCATTAAACACACACAGATTTAAAATATAGACATAGAAGAGCAATTTCAAAATGCATTTAATAGTTTAACCTGAATGATGTAGTGTTTCATTCATTTCTGTCTATTGCCTTATCTATGAGGGACTGGGCGCAATATTAAAAATAGAAGTTGTAATTAAACAGTTTAAGACCAGTTTGCTATTTTAATTTTATTTATTAAATATTATATTCATAAAATATTGTTTTATTCTATTAAATTTGATTCATTTTGTTGAATTTTAAAATTATTTTGCCTTATATTTGCAATGTGTTTATTTAGCATCCATACTAATACAAGATCATCTCTATGCACTTCACAAATCGTGGCTTAAGTCTTAAACACTGTACAAGAAGATAGGTATTAATTATGTTTTGGGTCTTGAGCTGCAAAGTGGAAAAAACCTTGTTTTAACCTATAGTGAATGTGAACTTATTTATAAGTAATTTAATGTGCAACAGTATTTTATTTCTATATCTGCTGCTGTTTATAATTGTAACAATAAATGACCTGGCTATGAAGCAGGTGCAGTGTCAGGTCATTTATCCCAGTGCAAAGAGTAACTCCTAGTGATGAGGTTTCTTCAAATGATGGGTGTAGATTCTGAATTTAGTACATCCTGTTAAAGATAAACGTGATTCAGAATGCATCTTTAAAGATTCAAGGTTGTTTTTATTGTCAATTTAAATGCACTAGTGTACATAAAAAATAAAAGTGCATTCCCCCAACATACGTCAGTGTGAAAAGTGCAAGCAGAGATAATATAAAGATGTATCAGTGTAAAAGAAAAATGCAATTAACAGACATTGTGACGATGTAAAAGAAGTCAAATGAAGTAATATAAGTAAAGGAAAAATATACAATTTGACACAAAGAACAAATCAACAAACATTTTAAACCTACAAGCATTCTAAACATAAAAGTGAGGTAATGGTGTAAAAAAAGAGGAAATGGAAAAGGCACCATCAAGTGTACATCACTGCTTAAACACACCACAGACATGAACATACATCGACGGACATAAAAGCACCAAACTCTTAAAGACTTCCTAAGGTGTCAACCTGTTATGAGAAGTGAGGAGAACTTTAAGAGGTTGACAAGTTCCTGAAGGAGAGCAGAACAAGGTGGAAAAAAAGAGGACAAATGATTACATTTAATGAAAACTAGGACAAAGACTGACTCGAGCAGTGAAAATAGATTTTTTTCAGTGACATCCAAAAACCAAAAGAAACAAAAACTGTGTTAGTGTTTCTGAACGAACACTGAGACCTTCAATGAGCTGCATCAGTTTGGCTTTAGTTTTCCTCCAGTGTTAATGGTTCATGATGAACAAGAAGAAGATGTCTGTGCACAATATCATGGCTGTCATTAACTCTTATGATGCTGTTTTATTTTTTTTTTTAGTCTTTAACTTGTACAACTAAACTGAGTTTATTCTCCAAACTCAGACTCAGTAGCAAACATGATAATGCTGCACTACCTTCTGTGTGTAAAACATTTAAAGTGTGCATTATTATATGTACAACATAAGCATCAAATAGTGTCACGTGTTATCTTAAAGGTCTGTAATTAATTTTGTTCTTTTTTTTGGAAAGGTGTGATAACGATAGATAAAGGTTTTAGTTCATTTCTGGCTCCGAGTCGCTCTAAAACCTCTCATTCTTAGTTTAAAGATCCTTGTCTGAGTTAGGAGCTTCTCTGAGAGGAGAATGAAGACGATTAGGGATTAGGCCCAGGTTCATGTATGGCCTGGTTTTAACGTTGCCATGGCCTCAGCTCATTGGTCCAGTTCAGGTCATAGGAGAGTGGACTTCTGAGACGCTGTCCGCGGTCCTGAAACACCAACCCCAGACCTGAACAGACACCAACACAAGTCCCCATCGTTTAGTCCAGTGTGTCCTGAACGTTTTCCTCAACAGACCCCCTGAAAATGAATCCTACAAGATATTAAGATGAACAAGAACTAAGAATGAACTTAAAAATCAACAATGAATCAACAAAATGGAAAAGTTTATAAAACTTAAATAGAGAAAAATGAACAAAAGGGTGAATAAACTGGACAAAACAAGAACAATAAAATGAAGAAGGAAAATACATTTAAAAATATGGTTGCTTTTATGATTCCTTTGCCTTTTTTGGTTAATTTTGTTGATTATTTTATTTATCTTTGTCCATTTATTTGCTTATTTTGTTCATTGTGATAATCTTGTTAATTTCCTGGGTTTGTTCAATCTTCTCTATTTAGGTATTGTCTTCCTTTTTACTTTTTTCTTTCATTTTCTTATTTTAGTCATTATGATTCATGATTTTGCAGCTTATTTTTTTCAGTCGGTCAATTTTGTTGATTATTTTGGTAATTTCACAAACGCTTTCTGTCCGTTTATTTACATGTTTTGTTCATTTCCGTCATTATTTTGTTCACGTCTTAAGCATTTTGTTCATTCTCTTGACAATTTGTTCTTTTCTGTATTTTTTATTAACCTTGCTGAATACTTTGTTGCCTCCTATTAAATTTTGTTCAATCTGATATTTTTTTCATTTTGCTTGTTATTTCCCTGACTTTGTGTTGATTTTGTTTGTCATTTCACTTTTTTGTTAATTCTATCAATTATTTTATTCATTTTGGCAACAAAACAATTAACAAAAATTAAAAGAAGGAACAAAATACTGTAAAAAATAGAGAGACAGAACAATGAATGTCAAGAAAATGATTTTAAAAATGAGCAAAGTCATCAAAATGAGCAAAATCGAAGACAGTGCAAAAACAGACAGTAATCAGAATCAATAAAATAATGAAGAAAAGAAACCAAAATTTCTCTTTTTGTGGGATCAATAAAGTATCAATCAATCAAAAAGTCAAGAGAACAAAGTAATCAAACAAATTGACAAACAAGTATAGAAATAATAAACAAAATTAGCAAAATGGCCAAAATAAAAAGAAAACGATCAAAATTAAAACCAAAATGGACAAAAATTCCTAAAATAACAAACAAAGGTGAGAAGAATAATCGAAAATTGGCGTTTCAATAAAAACTCCAAAGGAAACACACACACACACACCCACACACACACACAACCCCCAATAAATCGAATAAACAACTCTCCATTGTGTTATTTCATCATAAACATATAAGCAGATGATATAGTTTCTTGAGTTGGACATATTTTTCATGGTCTGGTAGAGTTTTCGTGCTAATATAGACTGTTTTTGCTTGGTTTGTTTGTTTGTTTTGTTCTCCTTTCTGTCGGCGCATCCTCTGCAGCGATGCTCACAAATCATAATTGGTGGGAATTAACGGGGTTCGCCTCCTCCTGGTGGTTTGGTGGAAAAACGCACCCGAACTGGACTTGAAACCCTGCGTTTCATCCACCTGATCCATCACAGCGAGGAACAAATACAGAGTTTAGAGTGTAATTTGAAAATCTACCAAATTCAGTATAAACATATCTACAGCCTCCTCGATAAAGTGGAGAAAAACGAGGCTACTTTTAAGACTAAGACAATAACATTTTTTTTATTGTCCCTCGTTGTGAGGGTTGTGTCAGGAAGGGCATCCGACGTAAAAACAACTATGCCAGATAAAACATGCCAATCATTGGTATTTCACAGTTTTTTGGTATTTTCCCTGAGGGGAGCAGCCGAAAGGAGAAGAAGAAGAAGAATGTACGCCAGTAGAACAGATACAACAGATACAAATGAGGAGAAAATCGATTCAAAATCGATTCAACTTGAAAGATTCAAATAACAATAGCAACACGCTTCCATCCTGTAGCTATAAAAAACAATTTAAATAAAAATGATTAAGTAATAGAAGATATAATAGACGCCTGTATAATATATAATCTATTAAAATACACAAAATATATTTTTAAAGAAATTCTGTCTTCTAAAGCCGCAAAATTACATAAAATGCGAGTAAACCTCTTTAAAACGTAAAGCAAACATTTCCAGTAGATTTGAATTGGGCTGAATTTTGCCCGTGAAGACGGAAACATGAAGAAAAAAATCAATTAAGAACTGTCCAGTTATCAATCACTCAAAACGGCATTACGCAGGCAAAACAGACTAATAATAATAATAATAATAATAATAATAATAATAATAATAATAATAAACTGTACAAGGACACCGATAAAATTATCGTACCTTCTTGCGTTTATAAAACGCACATAACAACAACACTATTATTATTATTATTATTATTACTACTACTACTAACACCGAAACCTATAATGGATGTTCTTTACACTTAAAATAATGACATTAATGACGCTACTGATATGTTGGTTCTTTTAATTACTCACAATAAAAATACGGATGGGTACTACATTGAAATATGGACCCATAGTGGTTTATTACTTTGGGAAAATAGCAATTGGTCAAAAATAATCTGTTATTTGTCCTGAGTAAAAGTCTAAAGAGGCGAAAAATTGCGCAGCGTAAAGTTTATTCAACCGCTCATTGGAGCCGCTGCTGCCTTTGACGCGCAAAGACAGAGAAGTGGTTGGTGCCGAGGTTCGGAGGCGGGAGGGTGGTTGGCACGTTCCGCTGTGTGTGTGTGTGTGTGTGTGTGTGTGTGCGTGTGTGCCTCTGTGAGAGAGAGAGAGAGAGAGAGGGAGAGAGAGAGAGAGAAACCCCTTACAACAAGCACAAAGCTGTGCGCCGCTGCTGATGCTGCTGCGCCGTTCGGGGATAAATGACTTCACTTGTTGCCGTAGCGGCTCAATGTGCCTGTGCAGACGGGGAGAAAACACACCGCGCGGCGGAATGACTTCACCACCACAGCCCGCAACACTTCACATCCTCACCACTGCACCTTTTTGACATTTTAACGCATGTTTTTTATGGACTTACATCATTCGGAGGAAGCTTTTTAGATCAGCCTTGAGCATTCGGACCAGGTAGTTCATCACCTCCATTCCCTCTATGTCACAGGTGATATGCAGGTAAATAACGTGCTGTGACGTGTCCCCCTGCAGGAGCCCAGTCATGGATGTGCTACAGCCGGTGACTGACCCGGCTTCAGCCACAGCCTCTCTCCTGGCCTGCGTCACTCTGCTGGTGTGCTTCCACCTGTGGCGCTGGCTGCGTCAAGTCTCGATCCGCTCCATGCCCGGCCCGTTTCCCTGGCCGATCATAGGGAACGCGGCACAAATTGGCAACAAACCTCACGTGTACTTTGCGCGCATGGCAAAGAAATACGGGAATGTGTACCGGATTAAGCTGGGGAGCCGCGCCGTGGTGGTGCTCAACGGGGACTCCATCAAACAGGCGCTGGTCAAACAGGGGCAGGACTTCGCCGGGAGACCTGACTTCACCTCGTTCCAGTACGTCTCCAACGGGGAAGGCCTGGCGTTCAACACCGTCACAGACTGGTGGAAGGCGCACCGCAAAGTGGCGCAGTCCACCGTGCGCATGTTCTCCACAAGTAACCTGCAGACCAAGATGACATTCGAGCATCACGTCCTGTCAGAGGTCAAAGAGCTCCTGCAGCTGTTTGTGGGGAAAACCAAAGAGCAGCGCTATTTCCAGCCCATAACCTACCTGGTGGTGTCTACGGCCAACATCATGAGCGCGGTGTGCTTCGGGAAACGCTATTCCTACACGGACCAGGAGTTCCGGCAGGTGGTGGGCAGGAATGACCAGTTTACGCGGACGGTGGGTGCGGGGAGCATCGTGGACGTGATGCCGTGGCTGCAGTACTTTCCCAACCCCATCAAAACCGTCTTCGACAACTTCAAGAGGCTCAACCTTGAGTTTGGTGTTTTTATCCGAGATAAAGTCAGGGAGCATAGGAAAACCATCGACCCCAGCACCATCAGAGACATGACGGACGCGCTGATAGTGGCACTGGACCAGCTCCGCGACAGAACCGGGGTGTCGCTCCTGAAGGACTATGTGGTTCCTACCGTGGGGGACATTTTTGGAGCGAGTCAAGACACTCTGTCCACAGCCCTGCAGTGGATCATCCTCATTCTGATCAAGTAAGTAGAATTTACAGCTGGCGTCAGGAATGTTCTTATGATCATCAAATCAGTCTTCATTCGTGTTGACTTTGAAGGCTGAGCTTTGGACTTGGGTGAAAGTTGGAGAAGACCTGACGGCTCTTTTTTTTATTTTAAATTAGGGATAATATATCGTCACCCTCTTTAAATAATTGCCTAAGTCATTTTTTTTCCAAAAATGATTATTATTATTATTTTTTGCCTAAATCATCTCCTCATGATGCTGCCACCTGCGGTCAAATTGCCACCATCCTCAGTTAAACAGATCGTGCCATTCTAGCCCTTTAGTATAATTGCCTATGCCAAGAGTGTGACTTAGGCAGGTTCAGTTTTTTTGTGTTTCCTGAAAAATCTGAAAAATGACGTAGGCAATTATTTAAGAAGGCATCGATATCCAACAAGATGCAAACTATTCAAAAAGACAAAAAAAAACCAGTGTAAAATATGCAACAACATGAAAATGTCATAAAAGATGCAATGAAATAAAATGGCCAGTGGTAAATGTTGCACTTATATAGCACCTCTCTACCTTGAGACACTAAAAAACTTTTACAATGCTTTCCATTCAGCAAAATCACAAGCACATGCACATTCACACCCCAGTGACACTCAGTGCCTTTAGTGCCTTGCTTAAGGACTTTGGCTTGCGGTCATGAGGAGCTGGGGATCGAACCACTAACCTGCCAGATTATGAATGACCTGCTCTACCTCCTGAGCCACAGCTGAAGATGTCCTAAAAGATGCGATAGGATGAAAATGACCCCAAAAGACATTAAAGTGACTAAATGATGCAGTAACATGAAAACATTGTAAAAGTGGCAGCAAAATGAAAATGCAACAAAATGAAAACAGTGCAAAAAAAGATTCACACAATAACGGAACATGTCTGATTTCATGATTCAGCACATGTTTCATGTAGTTTTATGTTACAATGTTAAAGGCAGCACAAAATTGACATGATGACTCAGTTAAAGTAGATAATTAATACTCAAGGAACTGATAATTAACCAGCTACTAACACAATCAATAGTAGGTTTGAATGGTTCTAGTCATAAAAGAGCTACTTCTTCTGTAATTACAGCTTCTTAGATGTGAATATTTTCTGTTTTTTTTTTTTAACTTTTCCATCACCATGAGCTGAGCTGTGACCAAATTAGCTACTTGAAGACATCATCTCATGGTTAAACAAACACTTTTACAAATGTCCGTCCTTTTAGTTTACTTAATGTTTAAACCCTTAATAAAAAAGTACTAACAAATTAAATTACTCTAAAAATACCTACCTGCCATATTTAAAGTCATGTAAGTCACTTTACTTCCCCATTCTGACGCTCAGTTTAATCTTCAGCAGGTCGTCTTGACTGTGTCTGCATGTCTAAATATGCTGGACTGCTGCCATGTGATTGGCTGATTAGATATTCCCATTACCAAGTGATGTTAGCAAGTGTACCTATGGAGGTGGGCAGTGATTGCTGCGAACCTCTAAGTGTCCTCTGTGGTTGTTTTCCAGGTATTTGGAGGAGAGGAAGTCCAGTTGGTGTGTGTGTGTGTGTGTGTGTGTGTTATGTAACAGTCTATTGCCGGGGCTGAGACACAGGCAGACAGGTTCCTGCAGCTCAGTGTAAAAAACCTGCATCTGCACCAGTGAAAGGGAATAAACTGCCTAGTCAGCGTTTCGCCATTCAACAAAACACATCAGGTTGTTTTAGGATGAGTTTGATTTATCGTTTAGTTTGAACTGGTCAGACTCATTGACAGATGCAGAGCTTCAGTCATGTACAAAAAAAACACTCCGCTGCAAATGAATGATCCTGACACTAGAGCTATCAGAGGAATACAACCACAAATGTTCTGACAACAGTGAATTTCATTTCAGTCAGAATCGGTAATGAATGTCAAATCTTTAAATAATTCAAGTTAAAAGGCAAGCTGAAACTTGCTATTTGTGATTTTAATTGATATGTAAAAGATGCAACTGGACAAAACTGATGTAAAACAAGTAGAAAGGGGCCAAATATGCTAAATGTCCAAAAAGATCTCAAAAGATAAAAACAATGCAAAAATGCACAAACATAAAAATAATGAAGTTATGAAAATGCATAAAGACAAAAATAATATAAAGTATGCAAAAAGGTGAAAACAATGTAAGATGGAAAAACTGAAAATAATGGAATAATGTAAAAAGCACAAAAAGATACAAAAAGACAAAAACAATAGAAAAAAATGCAAAAGATCAAACCAATATAAAAACGGAAATGATGTAAACAACACAAAAGACAAAAATGGAAAAAATGTAATATGATACCAAAGATGAAAAACATAACAAAAAGATGCAAAAAGACATAAATTCAGAAAAAGAAAAAACAATGTAAAAGTCACAAAAACACAAAAATAACATAAAAGATGTAAAAATATGCAGAAGATGAAAAACTTATAAATGATGTAAAACAAGTAGAAAACAGCCAAATATGCCAAATGTCCAAAAAGATCTAAAACAATAAAGACGATGCAAAAATGCACAAACATAAAAATAATGTAAAAAAGCTAAAATGACACAAATGACACAAAAAGTTATGAAAATGCAAAAAGACAAAAATAATATAAAAGATGCAAAAATATATGCATTTTAGAAAAAGGAAAAACAATATAAAAGTCACAAAAACACAAAATAATATTAAAGATGTAAAAATATGCAGGAGATGAAAACATATAAATGATGTAAAAAATGAAAAAACACTTTGTACATAAAAGACAAAGTTGTCTGAGAGCACCTGCAGACTGGAATCACAGGTTACAGCTCACCCAGCCACAGACAACTCTATTTGCTGGCCACGTCTTTTTGAGTGAAACACTTGAATGGAGTTTAATATTTGTCAAACTGGTATACTGGTAAACGGGTTTAATTCATGAATTGGAACTGCTCTGTCATATTTATGTAATTGTGTATTCCTCATTGCTCCCTGCTTTGGCAGTACTCCTGTCGGTCATGTTCCCGTCCACGCATTGTATCCTTCATTTCTCGGTCGAGGAAGGCTGCATTTGTTGGCTGCCTGTCCATTTTAGTGTTCATTTTAAGATTCTTTTATTTGTTTTTAAGGCCCTAAATGGCCTTGCCCCACCCTACCTCACAGAGCTGCTTCATGGCCACACCCCTGGACGTGCTCTCAGCTCAGCTGACCAGCTGCTCCTGGATGTGCCAAGGACAAAGCGAAAGCTCAGAGGTGATCTGACCTTTGTGGTGGCAGGACCTAGATTGTGGACTCGTTGCCTTTAAATGTCAGGCAGACCTCGTCCCTCGTTTAAGTCCCTTTTAAAGACCCACCTGTACTCCCTGGCATTTTACCCCAGTACGCAGAGTTGATTTTTTTCAAATGTAGTTTTGTTTAATTTTAATTGTTTTATTATATTTTTTATTGTGTTGTAATATTTTATGTGTCTTATTGCTTTTATTGTTTTATTGTTGTTCGTCATTTTAAATTATATTTTTACGTGTTTTATATTTCTTACTTGTACTCTTTGTAAGGTTTTGCTAATGTGGTCCAAATGTACAGCAGTTTGGCCTGTTTGGAATTTAAAGGGCTTTTTAAATAAAGTTGGTACGGTACGGTACGGTACGGTATGGTACGGTACGGTATGGTACGGTATGGTATCTGTCTTCAAATGCAGCCAATGAAGGCTTCAGCCCTTGAATTGGGACGCTTGTGTGTACAGTATGTGGTACACAGAGAGTGCTTGTGTGACGCCTGACAATTCAAACTACCCACTTGGAGTTAAATGGATTGTGTCTTTATTGGGTGGGTATTTATTGGCAGATATTACAAAATCAATGACTCATGTCACTTGTATCACAATTATTGCTGCCTAATGTGACTTTGCTAACTCTGCTAGCAGTCATGTCAAGCATTTCATATAAAATACAACAGTTTAGTGACTATCTGTTCCTTTATTCTATTACATTTTAATAATGATGAGTGCCCCAGCCTCTGCATTTTAAATTCATTTATTTGTCGTGTATCTTATGTACACCCCTTTCACATTTGTTCATTTAATAATAAACTAAATTTAGTAACAAACCCATATGTTTTAGCTCCATTTTACCTATGTAAATATAAACATGGTTATCACATGTTTTTTTTTTTTCCAAAGAAAAGAAGGTTCAGGTGAGAAAACAACATAAAAACAGTGTGATATTATTACCATGTAAATTTTATTTTATATTGCAGTTGTTTTTATAACAACTTATTCTTAATTCAAATGATATGATAATAATGTCCTGATTAATTGTTGATAACACAAAGAGGGAGAGAGGAGGACATGGAGGAAGACAGTGAGAGAGGAGGACAGGGAGGAAGACAGTGAGAGAGGAGGACAGGGAGGAAGACAGTGAGAGAGGAG
>JAQQAE010000061.1:0-48638 GCA_029823295.1 Pseudamia nigra | reverse complement strand
AGAGGATAGGGTGAGATGGAGGCAGATGATTCGCTGTGGCGACCCCTGAAGGGAACAGCCCAAAGGAAAAGAAGAAGCAAAGAAGAAAAAAAGTAAAAACCACACCACAACTTGATTCACAGCAACATGAGAAGCTTCATCGGGTGCGTTTTATTCTCCTCTAGTTCATCCATTGGTCAGTCTAATCGCTGTAGACCGATGCAATGGCTGCTTCTGCAATGACCTTATTGCTGTGACATAGGAACAGAGATTAAACTGACTGCTTTGTTTTATTTACGCTGAACATCAGAGCGACTGAATCTCACTCATGCCTGTATGGCTGTATTTAAATCATTCAAACCCAGTTGCCTCATTTCCTGTGTACTGATCCATAACTTATTGGCTTTTCTGTAAACTCTATTAATACACTGGCTGCTTTTCTGAGAAGCAACATGCAACATAGATTAATGTGAGTGGACTTCACGCTGATCACAGTAACCAGTGTCCCTGAGCAAACACAACAAACTGTTTTTTCGTCTGGTGCTCCAGGTGTTCTCAGGCTAATTGAAAGGTAACACAGACACCAGCTGTGCACTGCCTCGGCTCAGTTTACTGTTTAAAAGAGGTGGAGTTTAAAAGTCAGTCTCTGATTGTACTAAACTCAATGCAGCTCTAAGAACACATTCAGAGGTACAATACTGGTTTGTAAACACTGTATGCCATCGCACATACTGTATTTTCTCATTTTAGAGCCTCAGGCCACAAGTTTTCTGGCATCACTGACGAAGGAGTTCATGATTTCTTTTCAGCATTTGCTCTTGGCTCAGATGTGTCTTTAGATGGTTAAAGGGCTAACGTTTAAAATGATATAAGTGCAGTTTTAAGCTTCAAAACCCCTTTCAATGCTGTTTTCTTTGCTGACCCTTGGATGAAAATATCGCCTTTTGATCCCTCCCCACCCCATGTTCTGTTTGGTTGTTTGTTTTTCTGACTGACAGCATGGTCTGACCTATCAGAGTTCATGGGGTGTGGTTTAAGCAAATTAGACAAGACCCCATGCCAAAAGCTTATCTGAGTCCAAAGCTGTGTCTCAATTCAAGGGCTGCAGTCTTTATGATCTGTGAAGGCTACATCTAACGGTCATTAAATGGAACGTTCTAGCCCACAGAGGCTGGTCACTTTGCATAAATTAGCACAGCTGTTCTTGCCCTTGTGTAATGACGTAGGCACCTGTCGCCAACCAGCTGCTGCTTAGAAATGGAGGATTTTTCACTTACTTTTGTGGTTATTTTGCTTTTTAATGTAATTCATGAATTGGAAATGCTCTATGTTATTTAATTGTGTATTCCTCATTGCTCCCTGATTCGGCAGTACACCCATCGGTCATGCACACAATGCATTATGGGATACGGTGGGCTGCGAAGGATCTATCAGTCGTAGCCTTCGTTACCCGGCCGACAAAGGCTGCATTTGTCTGCCGCATTTTAAGGAGCCATCGAAATGGAACAGCCTTAGTGCGCAGCTATGACTCAGTGGGCGACAAATGCAGCCCATTTCGGCCGCAGCCCTTGAACTGGGACACGACTCAAGCAGGCGAGGCCCAGACCTCAGGCTGAGATGATCACACCTGATGGAGAAGGCAGATTCAACTATCAGAAAAGCTCTGTGCACTATTTGTCCCTAAACTTACTGTTTTGCTCCTGCAACATTATTTTAATGCCCAGGAACATGTATTATCATGTTAAAAAGCACACAAACTTGATTATTCATGATATGTGTCCTTGAAATCTTTTTTATAGATCTTTATTTTATATTTCCTGAAGCCTTTTAAAAACAGTGACCATTAACAGAAGAATGATCTGTATTAGCGATAACACATAAAAATCAACAAACATGTAAAAATCTGGTATTTATAGGTGAAAACAGCTCAGTTCACTGCATATTTTACTGTCATTCCGTCAGACTCCACCTAAACTCATTCATTTTTCATGAGGTGAACTGAATCCATTGTATTGCTCTGTTCAGAACTTCAACTCATATATTAGTACAGTGATTTAAACTCCTAAACCCACTGCCTTTATTGGCTAATTTGATCAAATGAATGCTAAACAATGTATTAAAACACCTATGACACCACAACACAGGCTGCACAATCAGTCAAGGAAATTTGGCAGGTTCAAGGAGACTTCAGGATTCAACTGCCTGTAGGATAGGATTGTGCAACAGTGGGAAAATCAAGAAGATATTTTAGATATAACAAACACTGAAGCAGATATAGATACATTTTAGTCCTGCCTTTCGTAAGTGGTAAGAGGAGTAACAAATTAATCTCTTTCAGAGCTCCATAAGATTCTGTATATGCATCTCTGATTCTCTGTTCTCCATGAACTGCAGATATGACATTCAAAATTCAGAATATGTGTTTGTCTAATACTGTACACAACCTCCACTGACTGAAGGTTTTACATGCATTTGATAATAGCTGTTTGTGTCTATATGCGCAGCAGCCTATGTACTGTATGTCTATGCAGCTTATGTCCACCTCTACACTAAACAATACAATGCCATCAATACCCTACTGTAACAAGAGAGACAACAGCAGACAGTTCAAACTGCTAACTTTCTTTCACTCCTGTTCAGCACAAAGGATGATATAAGTGCAGAAGTGCAACATTGGTAAATCTGTCCATTCTTGTTGCATTTACAACTTATCACAAAATAGTGTCCAGTTGTTTTAACAGTAGTGTGACACTAGATACAGCTCAGTCAGGAAGGATAAAGAAGCAGCTTACTATTTATCAGCCCATATTGTAAGTGAGATGCCTTTTAAAAGTCTTCATGAGGACTGGTTCATTTTCGTACAGTTGCTAGGAAACAGGTCTCCCCTCCCCTGCAATCCCAACAGGCCATGGAGGCATGAAAACAAAGATGGCAACCTTTGTAAATGAAGACACTGCAAAGGCCATCTGCCACTGGGGTATCAAAACACATAAATTTTCACACCCTTATTTCAACTGGGAGTCACACAATAAAGCACAGAACCTCACTCTAATCATTGTGGTGAATACTGTCCGGCAGTTTGAAAACTACATATGGCAGCGCATAAATCAGACCACATCATAAGATAGTACTTGAGCAACTCATGTCTGAAGGTATCCACTCACCTTCATAGCAGTCTCTGACTGTGTCAAAGTACACGTAATACTCCTCATTGGTGAAGAATAGAAGGCTGAGCCAAGAATCAAAGGCATAGATGGGGACGATGAAGAGGATCCTCACTATGTGCCTCTGTTCATTAGGAGAACTGTAGTAACGGAGATGCATGTAGATCTGAAAGAGATTGAAAAAATGTAATCAAAAAAGGCTATCAAAATTATAAGGTAAGAAATCTAAGTTTGAACAATTATTTGTATAAGGCTTCTTTGAAATACATACTACCTGCCTTATATACCTCATCTAAAAACTCATCTATGTAGCCTGTGTAATATTAATGTCATTTGTATGATTCTGCTCAATCTGAAAGCCTCAAACTGCCAATAAGAGGCATTCCACTATAACAGAGAGGACAGAATTGCAGTTCTTCTTAATGGCATCATATCAGTACATTTGGACTCTGGCTTCAGAGATTTGCAAATACACATACAATGGATAGGTTGTATAGTTCAGCAAAGATAACTCTACTACTCAAATATGTACACTTTCTCCTTCCAGTAACTGGTGTAGTAGCTTGGATAAGGTTTTGCCCAAATTCACATTAAATGCCTAAAATTCCTTATCCTTTTGAACAGTGGATTAACAGTCTGCAGAAAACGCACTATGTTTATAATTAAGTGTAATATGCAGGATGTAAAAAAAAAAAAAAAAAAACAGGGTGTTGTGCATACAAACAAAACTTTCTGAATTATTTAAACACATTTGTCATCTTAAAAGAAGATATCCTGAGGCAAAAATTCATCAGTCTTTTCATTGTGAAAGCACGGCTAAGAAAGTGTATAAAACCTGTGTGTTTATTCTCATCATGCTTGAGTCTGTTAGGGTGATCTAATATGCCGAAAGGGAAAAAACAATCTCTGTGTGATGATAGGTCTTTGGTAAACCTTGCTTTTGTATTTTTACCTCCACCAGGGAGATTATGTGTTTGCCGGCACTAGATTATTTATTTATCTGTTTGTTAGTTCACAACTTGAAACATTATGAACAGATTTGGATGAAATTTTCAGGATAGGTCAGAAACACACACAAGGACCAATCGCTTAGATTCTGGGAGTGATCTGGATCATCATCTGGATTCAGATATAACACCATAATAGAGTCTACCAAACCACAAAGTTTGATCCAAATATGGGTAGTATTCCGGATATAGTGATCTAGAATGCTTATACTTACAGGGGTTGAGGAAAAATAACTACAGTAAGGTAGAAAATAAAAAGGTATAGACATGTAACTGACACCAAATTGTAGTGGAAAGTCTGCTGATTCAGAAATATGCACAGGGAATTGATGCATCTTCAAAATTTACAGAGCTACACTGTAGTTCCAGAAGAGAAACGGCATTATGGAAATATTATTTTTTTGATTGATACTGTATTGATCCCACGACAAAGGGAAATTCACAAATGGCAGCAAACTGAGCTCACACCTTGCAGTTGGGGGAAAGGGAAGGGGGAAAATATAATAGGAAAAGAGAATAAAAAAAGCTGTTTCCAGAATTAGGCTCCACAGGAAGCAAGATTATGGTCCTGTAGAAAAAAAACCTCATATGCAAAATTAGCAGACAAGTTACACACACATTAACAAAGCAAAGTAAGTTTTGTGAATAACAATTGAACTAAGTATGTGATTTCAAATACTAATGGTAGGTTTTCATGGTCACAGAATCCAATAATGAGGGTCAAATAAATGTTACTTTTGTGTACAATAACAATATGGGACAAATGAGCATAGGTTAAAATGATAATGGTAGGTTTTCACTATGAAGAGAAACTGACCTGCCTTGGCAGAGGTCTGCCCTCGCTGAGTGATTTCTATTTGAAATGAGTAATATGCGCTTTTCTTAACAACCAAGCAGCTAGACACAAGTCGCAATATTTTGCACAATAATTGCAACTTTTCACCTCATTGTTCAGGCTATCTAATATCTAAGTACATGTCTGGATATGGGAGTATTTTGCGTGGGTGTGGGTTGTGTGTCTGCACCAACATGTGGACTTGTTTCTGGTAAGTGATATGGGCTTTTATCACTCCTATTCAGAGGAGCAGACGGCAGGAAGTACACGGTGGGCCTTTGTCACCACCACCTCTGTCTCTGCCACCTGGCTCCTTTCCATTTACACACTGTCCAACCTATCACCTTACCTGGCCTCTAAACAGACACACACCTTTGTTAAAATAACAAACAGTAGCTAACAACAAACCGAGCCAGACAGTGCACTTGGTTCTCACACTGCTTGTTGCTAGGTGACCTGACTCACCATAGTGAATGCGCACTCACACACAGACTTGTATTATATTCCCATGGGACATAACTCATCTCCCAAATTTGGGTATGGAGACCCAAAATGGTTTGAGGGACATTTTACTTGTCATTTGTTTTTTGAATTTTTGTACATTTTGTTCATCATTTCATTCATTTTTTCATATTAGGCCCATTTTTGATTTTTTTACGTTTTTGTCAATTGTTGTCTTCAGTTTTAGTTTTTTGCTCATCGTATATTACGTTCATTTTTGATGGTCTTGTTAATATTTTTTGGCATTTTGTTAATTTTTTGTTTATTTTTGATAAATGATGTGAGTTTATGTCATTGTATTGTTCTCTTTTAAGCGTTGGTGTTTTTCTATCCTGTCATTTTCGTTCTTTTGCTTATTATTTTGTTCATTTTTGGATAATTTTCTTCATTGTTTTGTTCATATTCAGATCAATTTTGTCAATTTTTGTGGATCACTTTTGCTCATATTCAGTGTTATTTATTTGGATAATTGAGTGCTTATTTTCTTCAGATTCTTGATCATTTTGCTCAATTTTGTTTGTTTTCTTGAGTATAATGTTCATTTTTATGTATGTTTGCTTCATTTTATGCTCAGCTTTTTATGCTTTAGTATGTTGATTACCTTGATTTAAAAAAAAAAAGTATATTAATTTTTTCAAAACCATATGAATTCTATTATTAATTTAGTGCTTATCTTTGTTAAATTCAATGTTAATTTTATACATCTTATTATCTTTACACCTAAATAGTAAATACATAAGAAAACTATGTTGAGTCCAATAGCAGCCTGGACTAACAGGGACCACATTTGTGTCCCCACAGTGACAAGAAGACTGGTGTGCATACAGGTTTCAGTCCCCATCGGGATGTAAACACTCTCACACCCATCCCCTGCTCTTTGACAATGCTGTAGCAGCGCCAGGAGCACCTGTTGCCAGAGTCATAGAGAGCTCGTCTTTAACTCTTGACAAACAAAAGACAGCAAATCATGAACACTAGCCTCGAGGCACAACAGATTTCTCACTTACATAAAAGGAACATTTGCTCCATAGTTCACTGTAACATTAAGAATTATGAGCTGATGTTAACAAATGAGGCATTAATCTACAACACTAAACAACTCCATTTTCTACAGACATTATGCAAGTAAATGAACAACACAAAACAACTAGATTACCCCTCTATCAACCAGATGAGCTGTGGTTTTTATCCATGTCTTCCCACACTCTGTATAAACAAACACAGCACTACGACCAGCACAAAAAGTCATACCACGAGTACTGTGGGCTCCTCTACACATCATCCTGTGCTATTTGTAGATTCTGTACGGGGAATAAAGAAACAAAAGCATTTGTAACCTCTTTAGAGTGTGGTGCATCTCTTATTTCACCCACAATGGGCAATACGTCGATTATGATTTCAGTCGACTTACTTTGTTGTCAGTGAAAACACACAAAGTACTTCATTTAGAAATGTCTACTCAAACATAAAAAGAGTATCAATAGTACAAGCACTTAAAAATAATAGAAGTACTTGGAAAAATATAAAAAAATGCCTGCTTTATACAAGATCTATATAGAGATAGTGTTTTTTTTCCCCATCTCTTCAAAATAGATCACTGTATATGTTCTTAGTCTCGGCATCTAAATTGCAGCTCTTTGCAATTTTATTATTGCACAGGATGACATTGCTCATTTTTGTTTCATTTGTTGATTTTTGTACAAACTTCTCTTCACATTGGTGAGTATTTTGTTAATTTTTGTTTCTCGTCAGCGCTCCAGACTGCGAACAGAATGGTCACATTTGCGACCCATTTTTAAGTTTTGCAACTTACATTCTGACATCGGTTGCACACATGTGACCAACACAGTAGTAGGACAAAATATCGCGCTCCATCATGAGTTATATTGCGGAGAGCTTGCATTCACAGCGGCATCGTGAATGTCCTAGTCCGGAGCACACGGCCAGTAACTTACTCCTGTGTTTTCATACAAAACACCCCCCACCCGACCGCATATTGAACTGGTTGAGACATGTCACATCACAGCTATCCGGCTGTAGACGCCGGATAGCTGTGTTTGTTTGTAGCCTGCTAGCAAATGCTCAGCAAGTCATCACGTCTAAATGTTAGTGAGCGGAGAAAATGTACCAATGTGTGACAGAAAGAGAAGTGAAAACTGTGGGAGTAGATGTGGTCCAAAAAAGGGGCAGAATAATAATAATAATAAAAAATGGAATCTTCAGTGGAAGAGAACAATATACTCCGACAGTTTTCGCCCGATTCACACCATTCAAACACCATGTTGTCAAGCTCGTTCAGAACATTCTGGCTGCTGTGTTTTGTAAATCTATCTGTCTTTTGTAGTTTTTAAATTATTTAGGTTTTTCACAAATTTTTTTCCCCATAAGAAATGAATGGAGAAGTCAAACGGAATGTTCGTGCCTACACTGCCAACGCTGCACTGCCTTTGTTCATTTGATGTTCATTCAATCCTCGGATGCCCTCATGAACTTTTTCAGAAAGTTCAGCTATTTTGATGAAAGCAATGCGCTTCCATATTGGGGAACATGTAACTAATTCCTGTTAAAGTGTTCTTGAGATGTAGCTTCATGAAAATAGAATAGACAGATGAACAAACAGCCCAGAATCTTAATGCTATGTGGAGACATAAAAACGTGTGCTTTTACACCTTGTAGCACCTGACATAGCAGACACACAATTTCATCTTAACCAAGAATACGGTAACCTCATTTTCCATTTGCAGTGAGCTACCTCATTTATCCTCAGCTACAAACAACAAATCTGTGTTAATTTACAACACTACAGTCGCATTCAGGATGATAGTAAGACTAGACTGATATCATCACTCACGCAAACAGCTAGTGCACACTTCATGTTGATTACTGCACCATAAACACTGTAATTTACCCTGCAATCATCAAGAAGAAGGAGAAAATAACTGCTGGCATGATAGCTTTTAAGAGCTTTAAAATAAAGGCCTGAGGAACTGCTTTTAAATTCATCCTCAATAAAAACTGTGGTTCATTGCAATCATTTAGAGCTGCACAATTAATCGAATTACAATCATAGTGTCAGCCTGTGTGATAATATAACTGAAGACTCCTGCAATTAAAAGGCCCAGAGAGGTCTATGACAGAGGGATTTATGGTGATATGTTTCATTCATGTTTAATAAGCTTACTTCTGTTTATTTTGTTGGGGTTTTTTTTTTTTACTAAATTCTGTCCACTATGACAAGAATTTTGCTCATTTTTGTTACTCTTGCTCATTTTCTGGTCATTCTGGGGGATAAGTTTTCATCATTTTTGTTTCATGTTGTTAAAGATTTGAATAGTTTCAGTAGATAACTTTACACGTTTCTGTTCATTTTTTGCTGATTTCAGCTCATATCTGTTCTAATTTCAGAAAAAAATAAACAAGAACCAGTCCTGGTTATAGTATCAATTTATAAAAAGGGAATATACTTTTTTTGCATAATTTAGTCAGAATATCCACTCTGCACACTTGAATCTTGGAATTAAATACACAAGCTGTTTAAAATCACAAACCAAAATAATCGTAACATGACATTTTCAGAAAATCAAATAGGCGAAGCTCAGTTTTGTTTGCCATTTTGCTTTTTATCAGGTTATTGCCATTAATCCTACATAGGAAACACTCAAATGATAGATAATGGAATACTTTAAATTAGATATATAAAGCATTCCATCATCATCCCGTGTGACCTTCAATGTTCGTGTCAGGCAGCCTCACCTGATGACATGTGATCAGAAGAGCTGTCCAAACAAAGACCCCTGATATAGTCTGGGCGGTGGAGGTCATGAGGAAAAACGGTGGCTCTTGTGTGACCACCGTGGCTTCTGGAACCCGGGAGGTGTTGGACCATTGTGGGGCTACAGTGGCTGGCGGCCCAGGAGCAAGGCCGACGGGAGAGTCATTCCCCAACCTCTGTGACGAGGGGATGTCTCGCCGCCAAAGCTGACTCATCTGTAATTCAAAAGAATAGATTACACCATTAATGTATACTAAATTAGATATGATGTGATTCAGATATTTAAATAATCAAGTACACAGACTCTGGATGATAAATCTAAATGAAACATTGTTACTTGGAAATATGTTGCAACAGACGTGCCGAGACCAACATCCGCTAATGTTCGAACACAAAAAAACAACAATAGAGCAAAGTAAGCCAGTGCAGAAATTTCTAATGCAAAAAAGACTGTGTGCGGGACAAAAAGATGTAACAAGATCAAAACAGAAGTGAAAAGAAAAGCCACAATGTATGTGGGTGATGAGAGGCTGATAAAGTGCAAAAAGCACACATTAAAATATGGGGGTGGGTGAACAGAGCCCAAACCTCACAGACACAAATCAGTGTGACAGCTATGAGCTGAACACTGCTGACCCAATTTCTTCCTTTCTTTTTCTACATGCTTTTCGGAGAACATAAGACTGCTGGAAATGGCGCCAAACACAAACGAATGTGTTGAACTGCACAAATTATCACCTGATTTAAGACTGAATCGATTCATGCCCTGCAGCTAAAAAAATATGCTGCTGTGAAGGTGGCTCTTGAAATAAATAGAATTACATTGCAGACTGAAATGATCATGTGGATGAGATGGTTTTAGCCCACATTTAGTTGCAAGAAAAAAAAAGTTTAATTATGAAGAGTGTTTTGTGTGCTGTTTGCTAGTTATATTTTGACATGATTTGTCATTATCTTCATTCTTTTGAAGAAAATAATGAAAGGTAAAGACAGAAAAAAATCAAGATGCCATCAAATAAGTATCAACATAGTATCACTTTCCCTGCTAAATAAAAATAAAGGCTAAATTTTAAAAAAGAAAAAAAGCTAGATATCAATGCTATAATGTGGCATGTAGGTTATATGATAAATAATTCAAACAAATTGCCAAGTACTGTATAGGATTGGAATTTTTTACAAATGACTCTTGAAAAACATTTTAGCATCCTTCACAAAAAACATGCTTGGACACCGGTGGGCCACCCTGCCACTGGGCTTAACCGGTTATATATTCATGAATTTCTTTAGATTGTGGTGTGATAGGTTCTATTTAAGTTTTCTTGATTCAACAGGTCTGACAGTAATCAGGTCTGGGTGTAGCTAGTGAAAGTGAACTGCATTTTCCAAAAACATAGTTCAACACAGTTAATTTATGGGGAGGAGGGGTAATTTGTCACATAGCGACATGTAGGTTTAGATGTATTTACTCAGATTATCTTTGTTGAACATTAAAATTTGTTTAATGATCTAAAATGTTTTAAATGTGACAAATATACAAAGAATAAGAATCTAGAAGGCACTCAGAGAGCACATACCTCCACTAAGGCTGTTGTTCACCCAAACTGTTATTTTTTGACCAGCCAAGGAGGTTATGTATTCATGTCAGTTCATCCATTACCAGGATTATGCAAAAACTACTAGATGGATTTTGATGAATGACCCTCTCTCATAATAGCTAAATATAGGGAAAAAGTGATCCGGAATCTGTATCCTGACCCAGATCATCTCCAAAATCTAATGGGTTCATCCTTGGCCCAAGGGCTACCTCATCAAAATCTGTTCTGTAGTTTTTGCCTAAGCCTGCTAAGAGTCATAAAGACGATCCAACATGGATACATATCCTCCTTGGCAGAGGTAATCAGGACGGGGTAGATACTGTGTCAGCACACTTGTCTAAATCTACTATCATGTCTATCAGTACTTTTGTTTCAAGCCCGAATGGACATGATGCATGTAGCGCTTTATTAAAAACACCTTTCAGCTTGCCTTCATGGTTACAAAAATGACTTAGAGAGAGTTATAATGTGATGAGTGAGGTTCTGCACCTCACAAAATGCAGAAAATATTTGACAAAATTAAATTTAGATGAGGAACAAGGGCTGCCAACATCAAATGCATCCAAGAATGATACTCAATGTGCTTCAATTCTCGTGATGAGATCATTGCACTGCAAATCACTGTCATCTCTCCGACGACATCAGCTTCTTGGTGTGGAGTCCACGAATGCTCTAATCTAATCATTCACAGTGACAACTAATTTCACAATGACTTTCAAATCCCCCTCTGCATCAGCTAAATATAGGCCAACACTCGATGTCGTGGTCATGGATGAGTCACACCGCTTCACCACAGCCTTGTGGTGCTGCAGTAACCTGAAACACATCAGTGTTGTACACAAGGAAACTAGAAACTGTTTTGGTGAAGTGTCAAAGTAATGATCAAGATACCACAACAAATCTGATTATTTTGTTACAATTTGACTTTTCAGGGTTTTAATGTGTCCAAGCTTGCTTACAGTGTTTACATCTTATACACAGTTAGCATGCTCTAATATTTAAGAGGCCTGGCTTAGAATCAGTCTAACACATCTACATGGTACCTTTTAACAGTGTGGGTTGATGACTGGTATGAAAATCAATACCCATTTTTATAATACATTCTCCATGACTGAATGGATGTAAATCCATCAAAGTATGTTACACCAAACTAAGGAATAATGATAGTGGCTTGACGTCTATGTTCATTATATTGGCAGTGATCACCAGCCTTCAGCTACAACAACAAAGGTCGGTGCTTCCCAGTGGGTTACAGACAAGAGGCAGCTCGTCAGTCCTGTTCACTGCACCCCTGGGTAGGTTTCAAAACATGCATTGTACTTTGACCTCAATCGAATCAGCAGCCTTTGTGTCATGTCAACACGAGTCCTCAGGCTAGAAAGGCTGCCTGAAACATACAGTTAAACATCATTATCAGGCCACTATTCAATCAGAGCCACTCAACACAACAAGACTACTTCACAATGGCCGCAAGAGTTCTGTGTGGTTGTAACAAAACCCACAGACGCGTTCACAGCTTTCCACACAGATACACACATGAACATGGGGGGTTTTAGAGAAAGGTTGAGATTATATTTGAAAGTGGAATATATACTTCACATTGTCAGGTCGGAGACCCGTCAACGACTGAAAGATTATTAGTTCTTCATCCTGACGCTGTAGTTCGCGACTTACCTCTTCTACAGTTGTCTGGTCTGGGCTTTTTTGAAGCATCAATTTAGCTCATCGTCTTAAACCGCTTGCAAACCTTCCGGGGTGGGAAAAGTCAACTGTTGCTGTCTGATGAGTGGCAGGCAGGAATGGGATCACTGCGGCATTTCCTGACGCTGGGAAAAAAGCTGCCAGGTGTCGGCAGCTGAGCTACGCCGACCGCTGTTAGCTAATGCTAGCTACTGCCACTAGCCTGCGCTAGCTCGTTACCCCTCTCCGTAAAGTCCAAAGAAAATAACTAAACGGAACACAGGTTAAAAGTCTGACACGGTAAAACACGATACTAAGCAATTTAATAAAGAGTACCGGTTTTAGGTTAAGATTTTCCTGTCACAAAGTGGTGAAGCAGACCTCGCTATTTCGTCCACATCATCATCTGCGGCTCACTGTACCAACAGCAGCTTCCAGCATAAACTCCCCTCCCGACGCATGCGCAGTCACAGAAGAAATCTGGTAGCTTTCTCCACTGAACATGATGTAACCAACAGGCTCAAGTGTTTGTGCAATAAGAAACCACTTAACAGCTCAAAAAAAGTTCTAAACTGTGAGCAACATTATTCATTTTATTACTTCATAAAATATACACAAATACTGTTGTAAATAAAGTGTGTTAAAGAACTGTACAAGATATCAGTACACAATACATAAAGTGAATTCCCCATCACCCCAACCTCTTCTAGTTGTCAACCCCAAAAGTTACAATGCCACTGGGTCATGATGGCCTGTACAAAGGTAAATTACACACACAGTACACTGCTATTTACACATCCCTGCATTTGCATTAGTTTCCTTCTGAATGACATCAAAGTTGCTGGAGGTTAAAATCCAAAAAGGTGACATCGACCATTTTTGCTGAAGGGATATCGAAAAGCCCTGTGTGTTACATAACGTGGGCAACCTTTGAAGCATCACAACAGAAGACTAAAGAGGCAGGCAAGAAGAACACAATACTTCTAATAAGTTACAGGTAAAATGACGCAATAATAAAAGAACAGAAGACAGTTCGTAAAAAATTAATCTTATAAAACAAACAAAAAAAAACATCCACATAAAACAGCAGAAAGGAGAAGAAACCAAAAAAGACTTTGCAGGGATTCATTCTCACATCTGTGCACTCACACACGGATAAATGACCCAGCTGGCAAAGTAAAAGCAGCCCATCCCACAATTTAGTACTTCAAATATGTAAAATTCTGCCTTGATTTATGCCATTAGTATGCATTTTTCTACTTTGAACCTTAAAACAAATAACCACATTTTGGCTTTACGCAGAAATAAAAAATATTTACAATGAACTTTAAAAAAAAAAAGAAAAAAGAAAAAAAATTTACTGCCCCATCCCCGTAGTCATACAGAGTCTGCCCATTCCCCTATGACGTCCAATAACAAAAGAATAGAAAAGGTAACATTAAGAACCATCATAAAAATTGCAGCCTCGATTTGTTAGCTGAAAGGTCATTTTTCCTGAGGTGCTTTCCCTCAAGACTTGGAGTGTTTTTGCAATATCTATGGTCAATTCTTCACCTTACCAATTTATATTAAAAACAAAAAGAAAGCCAAGATCAGGCAAAATTTAAAAACAAAACAAGGGGTACTGGGGATTTTGATGAGGAAAACATGGATGAAAGGTAAGCGATCGTCACGTTACTTCAACAGAAATATAACTTTACAACAGCCCAGACTTTACGTACGTATCACTTTCTAAGTTGCGTTTTCTTTTTGTCCACTACCCTCTCACCTGCCTCTCTCCATTGCTTCATTTTTTAGCTGCTGTTCCTCTCAAAAAATGTAAATAAGTGGAAACAATCACCAAAAGATCAGGTCAGGACAGGAAACATGCGAGTGCCCCCGAAACCTTTTTGCTTCTTTGATGCAAACAGTTCTTCACATTATTAGACAGAGGGGGTTTGAGGGAATATTTCGAAGTGGAAAAGAGCAGTTATGAAGGAAAAAAAAGTCCATGAAACAAGTGGATGTTTGATACGGTCATGTACTTCTCTGGATCATATTAAGGGTTTATTGTTCTTTGTCAAAACTCCATGAGTCCACTGGCAATCATGTTTTCTGACAAGGTCAAAGTGTGGGGAAAATGAACCGGAGCGTTGAATAATCCTTGCAGCCCTGCAACAAGTGAAATTCATTAGTGAGTAGTGAATTCATGTATGTAATTTCTGTAACTGGCATGCATTAACTGACTCTTCTCACCTGTCAGTTTCATGTGCATGCAGAGCCAAAGACGCCTACTTCCCCATGTGCTCAAACGGCACACTGACCTGGAAAAACAGAAAAGTAAGTAACAAGAAATTAGCAGTGGCTCTTGTTCACAATCCATAACAATATAGCTTTGATTCTGAAACCTTTTGGCAATAATTCTTCCAAACTTTAGAGGAGGGTGCACATATCAGCCATTAATTAGTTGATTACTGTACTACTAGTCAAAATAATGGACAGATCCTCTTTGTTTTTTTCTTCATGTGCCATTTCTTGCCTTTGTCGTAAGGTTTAGAGCATCTGTTGTCTTGTTCAGAGAAAGGGGTAGGAACAGAGTCAATAGCTATTAGTGCTACTACAACTACTGTACAAAATTATACTATGACAAGAAATGCTCAGTTAAGTACAGAGAAAAGCCAGTCCATCATTATCCATCCATTACGGTAAGAAATTTATTACTGTGTATTTATTTGTACTATATTAATCCCTTGTGGGAAATTCATCTCGCTGCCATGTGAATGGTGCACAGTGCATGGTTTTTGAGTGCGGGGAATCCAGAGTACCCGGAGAAAACCTGTACAGGCACAGGGAGACCATAATAATTAATTAGGACTGATTGGTTGCCTATACTGAAGTGTGATGCACAACATTTTAATTTAATTTGCAAAAAAAATCCATAACTGGTCAAAAGAACAAAATTATCCTTAATATTCAAAAAAAAAAAAAAAAAAAAAAAAAAATCACATTTTTTAAAATAACGTGATCCTGATATTTGAATTTGGAAAGACTTCAGAAATCAGTATTTGATGGAAGAGCTCCCCATCTTTCACACTACTGTTGGCTGATTCTTATCTTCATGCTCCTCTTGTTGCAGAAATGTAAGACAACAGCTTTATTTGATAGTGTGCAGCCATCAGTCTCCTTGATCAAATCCACAGGTTTCAATGTGGTTAAGATCTGGGGCTTTGGAGTGTTTGCTACATTTTTCCAGAGCTCTGCACTGCCACATTGAGTCTTGCTATGACAAGCTGTTATAGTTAATGTGTAAATAATTTAATGCTTTTGTTATATGCTCGCTCACTTTGATCAGTCTATGAGAAGGCTCTAGGGTTAATGCATCGGAGCATTACACTTTGCTCCATATTAGTCCAACCATAGTCTTCCTGCAATTATAAACAACTTAGTGGTATACACACTTCATTTTCTTTTTTAACGCAACATAATGAAGGCTTTGGACATTTCCAGCCTTGCTAACCAGCAGGACTACAACAGTGTAGCTCAGTACAATTTACCCCCGTAAAAGAAGAACATATTATTGCTGGTTGTCGGAATGATATAACAAGTCAAATCAACCCAAACAAATTAGTCCTATTTAATGTGAGTTAATTCAAATATTGGATGATGCAAAGCATTTTTGTAGGAATATTCAGGGTTCCCATGCTTCCTGGAAAACTGTGGGGTGGGAAATCACTGAATGGTTTTCCAGTCAAGGAAAACTCAAATGTCCTAGAAAAGATTAAGTTGTCCTGAAAAATTATTTGTCCTTTCTCTGCTCATTTTTTGCTGTGAGTGAACCCAAACATTAAGTTACATGCCTGTATATCTGTTGTCATGCCTACAACAGGCAACACTAAAGCACAGCACTTCTCTGCTCCCAGTCAGTGCAGCGCCCCATGTGACACTACCAGCCAATCAAATCTGCACGCCCCCTCAGAGCAGTCTTCATGCACATCGTTTCCATCTGACTTAGAGGTCTGAAAAGTCAGTAAATCTAACCACAGTCAGGACATCTTTTTTCCAAAGAAGTGCCTACAGACAAAACTATAAACTTAAATTGAAGCATGTTGCAAGTATTGGTCCACAAGTGTGTTTATAGCGGGGTGGGGAATGTATTAGTCTATGGCATGAAAAACTGTCACACTGTAGCAGCTGAAAATGTCCTGGGAAGGTGCTGAAGAACAATTTCGAGTAAAGAGTGGGAACCGTGAATATTTTAAAGCAGACGTAGTGTATAGTTTCTAGCCAGAGCAGTTGTGTTTTCTTACCTGTGATGTGGAAATTCTGGACTGGTCATGCCGGGCAGTGAGATCAGAGGATGACACATTGGCAGGAGCCCCGCGGTGGAGCCGCATGCTCACCTTCCGTTCCCTCTCTGCACGAGAAATTGCACGTGGAGATGTGTTCCCTGTAAGTTATATACAAACCATGTATATGACGCTACGCTGTCATTTTTACTAAATGTCTACATAAGGGGTTAAAGCAGTGTGGAAGGACACTGACCAGACTGCTGAACCCTTGAAGCAGGATTAGAGATGGCTTGCTCTGGACCATTCCTGACACGGTTGGCAGCTCCAGGGTTGGGACCTGGGGGAATTCCTCGCGCTCCCGAGCCTCTTGGGGCTCCTCCGATCCGCTCGTCCCTGTCATCGCCTGTCCTCCTCTCCCGATCTCCATCCTCTGCCGTCCGACTGGCACCCTAATAACACAGACAACCAAGATCAAACACTTATTAAAACAGAACATTACATTTTAAAAAAGGCATTTAGAAGTCAATGGTAATTTCAACTTACAAATTTGAGCATGTTCCAGTCAAACACATAATCATAGGAGAAACCCTGTCGGTGGAAAAGATTCCTGAAGAGCTGTCGTAGGTAAGAGTAATCGGGTTTGTCGTCAAAGCGGAGTGAACGGCAGAAATTCAGGTATGTGGAGAACTCAGCTGTGACAGAATAAATAAAAAGACAAGGTAATGAGAGACCAGTGTGGGCACAGAAACAAAAACATCTGAATGTGTGGTCATCTGTGACTGTTCACCACGAAAAAAAATCTTGTGTAGACTGTATACTGTAGAGACATTCAACTTCAAAGCTACAGATATGCTTCAGTTCTGACGACAGAGAAATGTCACTTACATGGGTATCCTTTGCAAAGAACCTCGATGGGTGTGGACATTTTCTTCTCACTGATTCTTTCATACTTCTGTCTCTTGGTAGCAGCCTTGAGGCCCTGCCAGGGCAGAGAGCCCAGATTGAAGTACATGAGGACGTAGCCGAGAGACTCCAGGTCATCACGTCTCGACTGCTCTGTGGACAGAAGACGACCGTGCACATGAGAGTGAGTGAAGAAGCTGCAGGACTTCCACTTAGTACCGTAAAACAAAAAAAAAGGAAGTGTTTACTTTGGCCCCGTTTACAGGTTCAAAACAAAAACATCCTGCCTGCTTCGATCCCTTGTAGCTTTATGGTTTACTTTGATTACAGGCTAGTATAAAGCGCTGACTGACTTTTGTGCAATGATTTTCTGATAAAACTGACTCAAAAAACAAAAAGATGCATTATTTTGTTGACAGTTTAAATGACATTTCAGGTAAACTGTGTTGCTTCATTTTGAGTGCAAAATTTAGCAGAAAGATGAGGTAACATCAACTCAGATAATCTCAACTTATCATACAATGGATGAATATCATACAAAAAAAAAGATAAAACTGAAGGCCTCCCCCTGAATTAACCTATATTTATGTATTCTTCCAGGCACCTAAACCTCCTGTCTAGGGTTTTGAATATACAGAACACTGGTACTTTTGTGAAAGTCATGGGAATGAGGGTGAGGAGGTCAACTGCCAACAGCAGCACTGTTTTTTAAAGACCCGCATCAACAAGTGACTAATCTGGTACAAATTCTTCACACCTAACAAACAGCAGTGTTGTAGATGGCTCCAAAAAATGTGTTTGTGTGGCTCGTGAGAGCTTACCAATTCCAAGATGCGTGTTGATGGAGGCATAGCGAGCGGTGCCAGTCAGGTTCTTGTTCTCTCTGTAAGGGATGTGCTGGTGCGTACGAGCATCACGGTACTTTTTGGCCAAGCCGAAGTCAATGATGTACACCAGGTTACCCTTCTTGCCAAGACCCATGAGGAAGTTGTCAGGCTTCACATCCCGATGGATGAAATTCTTAGAGTGGATGTACTCAATACGGCTTATCTAAAAAGGAATAAGACAGACAAGGACAGGTTGGCTGACACGGTAACGTTAGCACGTAATACAAACAGCCAGGGGTACGTTTTCATCATACATATACAAAGGAAAGTCAAAGCAGTTGTAGTTTTGTTCTTTAAAATTCTGCTCACAACTAAATGCATTTTGTATTTAATATCTTTTTTGTTTTGTCCCCCCCCCAAAAAAGTGAAGCAGACAGCTGGATGAATGAGTCATGCTGATTAAATAATCAAACAGCAGATGTAATGATGTACACTACCAGTCTAAAGTTTGGACACAACTTCCCTTTCAGAAGTTTTTCTTAATTTTTTATCATGTTCATTATTGTACAATAACACTGAAAACATCCAAACTGTGAAAAAACAAGTATGAAATTATGTACTAAACAAAGAAGTGTTAAATGACCCAGAACATGTTCTATATTTTAGATTGTCCGAAGTAACAACATTTAGCTTTGATGACAGCTTTGCAGGCTTTCATTGAATTCTCAAGGTAGTCACCTGGAACGAGTTTATTTGTGCCATTTCTTGTCTTCTTAATGTGCTTTAGGCCATCCATTGTCTTGTGCAGGAGGAGGATGGCTACAGACTCAATAGCACCATTTGTGCTAGTCCAACTACTGTACAAATCCATATTATGGCAAGAAACAGTTAAGAGAAAAAACAGACCCTTCTTACTTTAAGAAATGAAGGTCAGTCAATCTGAAAAATCTCAAAACCTCTGAATGTATTCTCCAACGATGTGGCCAAAATGAATGAATGAATGAATGAATGAATAAATGAAACATGATCAAGTCAAATGCTATCAGAGGTGCGGTAAATTGGTGAATTCTGAAGCTGGTAATTCTTATAAATATCTCCTGTGCAGCAGAGGTAGCTCTTGGTCTTCCTTTCTTGGGACAGTCCTCATGAGAACCAGTTTCATCACAGTGTTTGATGGTTTTGGCAAATGCACTTGGAGACACACAGTCAAAGTTCTTGCAGTTTTTCAGACTGACAAGTTCATAAATTAATGGACTGTTTTCTCTTTACTTCAAGTGGTTCTTGCCATAATACAGCCGTGTATATTTGTAGTAGCAATCTTAAGGCGATTGACCCTGTACAAACCCTTCCTCTGCACATGACAACTGATTA
Source organism: Pseudamia nigra (assembly GCA_029823295.1). Taxonomy (NCBI): domain Eukaryota; kingdom Metazoa; phylum Chordata; class Actinopteri; order Kurtiformes; family Apogonidae; genus Pseudamia; species Pseudamia nigra. The sequence continues at coordinate 28,736 of JAQQAE010000061.1, read as the reverse complement.
TCTAATGCACATTGAGAAGACAAGAAATGGCACAAATTCACTTTGAAAAGTTTCAGCTGTGCACTGGCAACCATTCCTGGGGACAACTTTGCAAATGATTACGATTAAAATCATGACTGTGCCTATTGCAGACAACTTAAAATATGTTCTGAGTTGTTTAACACATTTTTGTTCATTACAGAATTCCATACGTGTTCCTTCACAGTTTAGATGTCTTCAGTCTGAATATCCAAGGTTGAAAATGACTAAAATAAAGAAAATCACTGAAGAAAGTGTGTCCAAACATTTGACTTGTAGTATATTTTAAAAAGTCACTGAACAGGACCAGGCACATTTACAGCAATACCTAGTGTAAAGGAGCACAATGGAGGAGAGCAGGATATATGGTGACAGGACACAGGAAGGAGATGACCATAGGCTATAATAGGAGAGTCAAACACCCATATAGAGGACACACACACGGCAACATGTCCGCTGTTGTAATAAAAGCTGAGAAAAGTCATGCTTAAGAGAGATTTGTATGCCACAAAATATCTAAAATAGTGCAGTTAAGAAACCAGAGTATACCAGAGACACTAGAGTACTGTGTCATCTTTAAAAAAAAAAAGCCTTAGGGGACTCATGTGCAATGTATATATAGAAGTGCTCACCAACAAATAATCAAGTAGGTCACGCATAAGACATGGAAGGATCATAAATATTCCGTCTCTTCCAATAAACTGTCTGACACACTAGGGTTTTAACTGAAGGGATAAAATGTGAGGCTAATGTGTGAAACTGGCTTTAAATGAGGGTGTGGGTCGTACCATCTGGTCAGCCAACAGCAGCACGGTCTTGAGGCTGAACTTTCGGGAGCAAAAGTTGAACAGATCCTCCAGACTGGGACCAAGCAGCTCCATTACCATCACATTGTAGTCCCCCTCTGCACCACACCACTTTATGGATGGAATACCCACTAGAATGCACACAGATACAGTCAGCAAAATACGTAAATAGAATAGGCATGCCTTTGAAATGCTGCAACTGAGCTGGATTGCGACAGACTGAAAAGCCACTAATTTTTAAAGATCTGTTTCTGGCAGGCTTAGCAGGGTATTTGCATCTATAATATTATCAGGGACATTGAATTTAATATAAAGCGGGCACTATAAAATCTTTCCAAGTGTGTCAAAGCCGTGTTCAGCCCTTACCTCCTCCTTGCATCATCTTGTAGAATTTGCTTTCAATGTGTAACTGTGGGTGTTTGGTCTTCACACATTCTAGCTTTATGGCTACCTCTTCACCCGTGGCAATATTGGCACCTGCGGAGAGAAGGATGCACACAAATTCAACCACAGCTATATAGAAGTCATGGAAGCTGCACTAGCACCAGAGAAATGATGGCTGAATATGATGAACAATTAGATTCAAAACCCAGGTAATATCAGGAAATTAACAATACAGATTGCAAAAAAAGACTGTAACTAAGAATGTTTTCAGAGGATACATGTGGTAAGTTGGGTGAGGCGTGCAAAAATGGATTCAGTTTCCACTTACCGAGGTAAATGTCTCCAAAGGAACCACTCCCTATCTTTCGCCCGAGCCGGTACTTGTTCCCCACTCTCAGCTCCATGGTTGTGAATCGTCACTGTGACCAACAGACAACATAGACACAATTAGGAGTTGGACACATGATACCAGAGTGGCTCATCAATGCCCCACCTCTCTTTACTCCCTCCACAAACACTGGAACATTATAGGACAAGCTTCCGACACAATCCAACTGAACACACAGGACTGTTTTCTTGATTTTCCCAGTTGTAAAAAGTTAGTCAGCTGTTCACACAATGGCAGACATGTTTTTATGAGAATCATCACATGGTTATATTTGTAGGGTAGCTGGGAAGGAGATGTAGCTGCAGTGTCAACAAAAGCCAAAAGTAAACAAGAAACAAGTGAGAACAATGCCATTTCAGTGGACCAGAATCAACTGCTACATGAGGTCGGCCCACACAAGGGAAAAAGTCTTCCTAGCTGAACTGCACGTGATGCTTGAGCGTGATCATCATTTATTTAGTTCCCCCTCTTCCAAGCCACATTGTGCAGCCACTGCAAAAGCAAAACTAAGTGCTGCACAGCTCTGTACGAGAAGGGAGGGCGCAAGCAGCCAGAAGAACTGCCTGCCTTTAACTGTGTCAAGGCCCTCAGACAATTCTGTGCAATGAACTTCAAAAAGCAACGTGCTGCAGAGATTGAATCAGCACGCGGCATAATTTAACTAAGATTTGCTTCCTTGCCACCAGTTTGGGAACACCATGTAAACAAACTGTGCCCTTCAGTAACAGTGGACCCTTTTTCCAAAAGAAGCACTACAGAGCCTTCAAACATGTCTAATCCTACACAAACTGCATACATAATGACACTGTAACATTGTGTAACAGCTAGCCTCAATCCTCATCCCCTGCAGAAAACACAAAACTGTCTCATGATCACTCAGAAAAAGGAAAACAAAGTGATGTGGACAGGCCACCTCAAGTACACTAGCAGTCAAAACTTTGGACACCTATTTTCCTTCAGTGTTTTTTCTTTATTTTTGAAGCCATTCAGCCACCAAAAGAAAATGTATGGAATTATGTAGTAAAGAAAATGTGTTAAATAACCCAAAACATATTTTATCTTGTCTTAAGTAGCCATGTTTAGCTACGCATTCTCAGATCAGATTCACAAGGTAGTCACCTGGAACAGTTTTCAATCCACAGGTGTGTCTTGTGAAGAGTTAATTTGTGCCATTTCTTTCCTTGTTAACATGCTTTAGGCCATCATGTCTTGCAGAGAGGAAGGGTCAGCACAGATTCAAGAGCCCATTAGTTCTACTAACTACTGTGCAAATCAGTGAATCTGAAAAATCCAAAGAATTTTAAATCTGTCCCCAAGTGCAGTCACAAAAAAAAAAACAAAAAAACAAAAAACAAAACATGAAACGCCATCTCAGGTGTTATAAAATCGGCATTTTTCTGATGCCAGTCATTCTAATAAACTGCAGCGGAGGCAACTCCTTTCCTGGCACGGTTCTCATTTGAGCCAGTTTCATCACAGCATTCGATGGTTTTGGCGACTGCACTTGGGGACACATCAAAGTTCTTGAGATTTTTCACACTGACTGACCTTCATTTCTTAAATTAATGATGGACTGTCTTTTCTCTTACGTGAGTGTTTTCTGCTATATTATGACAGGCCTGGCACAACATTCAATTAATCGACCTATTAAATGATCAAGGAAAATATTGTGACAATTTTCCAGACCACAATATAATCGGCTCAATGCAGATGTGCTTATTTACATGAGAAAAAAAAAGAGCTGTGATTCGAGTTATTGGTTGTGCTGCAGTTCCCTCTCCTCTGCTGTGTCTGTGATTGACAGGGAACAGTCAAAAACATGGAAAAGCATGCAATTCCACATGTGCAATGTGGAGTTTGGCTTTAATTCATTTTTTTAATTCAAAATGACAGCATTTTTAAAACATGGTGTTAATATTGTTAATCGCAAAATGACAAAAACTTATGACAGGTCTATATTATGGATTCGTACAGTTGTTGTAGAAGCACTAATAGGGATATTGACTCTGTTCGCACCATTCCTCTGACAAGGACAATTGATGATCTAAACACACATTAGGGTACAAATTAACAATTGAAAAGGAACCCCATTATTAAAAGTGGTTCTGGGCAACTTCCACAAGTGTGCAAAACTGTCATCAAAGCTAAATGTGGCTACTCTGGACAATCTAGAATATAAAACATGCTCTGAGTTCAACAATTTTCTTTTTTACTACATAATTCCATACGTTTCACAGTTGGGAAGTATTCAAAATTAATGTAAAATGTTGAAAATAAAAACTAAAGAAAAACCACTGAAGGAGAAGTGGTGTCCAAACTTCTCACCAGTACTTAAAAGCAGAGGAGTCACGGCATAGGCTTGAGGTCTGCTCCCAAACAGGCCTTACTAGTCTTACTAGAACGCTTGACTGGGTTTAAGAAACTGCAGAGAGTAGACCTTTACAAACAGTACTTCAACAATGTTTTTATTAAGCTGACATGTCATCACTTTAGAACATCCAGATTTTGTTTAAAGACTCTGACTCCACAGAACTTGGACTGTGAAGTGCCCATTGAAAAAAAAAAAAAAAAAATCAGCCACTTCCACATGTTGTAAGATGTTGGCCTTGCATGCTCTTGTTACCTGAGGTTGGTGAGAGGACAGCCTGACTTTGCACATGTGATGAAGGCAGATGGATGTGGATTAATAAAAAGTTAGGTTTCTTTATATGCTGCAGACAGGGAACCGATTTAAGAAGCAAAAATTAATCACCAAGGCTACACATTAAATGCCATTGATTAATTACTAGGTACAGGAACTATGACAAGATTTTTAACCGCACACTGTTTGTCAGTATGTTGGAACTACCATCTGTATTGTTTTCATTTGCATGTAGTTCACATATTCATCCAGAAACGGTAGTAGCTATATTTCTGTATTGGATGTTTTAAAGGTCCCATACTATGAAAATCGATTTTTTGGGGTTTTAAGCTTAATACAATATAAAGTCTGAGTTGTAAAAGAACCATAAAAATATAAGCTTCCTCAGTACTACCAGTCCTGAGAAATCCACACAAGATGACCAACAGGAAAACAAAGCAATGGCAGAGTTCTATGACATCACAAGTCATAACCAATCATAAAATGAAGATAAAATGCATTTGTCCCGTCTCCATGAGCCAGTAGAATTCCAAATTACACATCATATGGTGCATTCCAGTTGTACTCCAAAGTCACAATTTCTGAGTTCCGAATCAGAAATTTCAACTGGAACATGCCCTAAAGTTGTAATTTCAGCCCGGAAAATTAGGTGCAACTCCACCAACCCTGATTTTCTAATTGAACGCAGCCACAACCCGCAACAACTAAATGAACGGTGCCAATTTCTGTTGCATTTGTCTCATATTACAGCAGTAACATACAGAGTGGCGTTCATTTTTAACCATTAAATGTTACTAGCTGTTTGTATATGCAAAATGCCATGTGCGTTTGGAAGTGGTCTGCACTCGGAATGAGCTGGCTTTCCAGTCCACATCCATGTTTTCCCAACTTCACAGCTGTAATGCGATCAGCTCAGAGTTTATGTCGCTCAGTTCCGAGCTCCAAAGTAAATGGAACACACCAATATCAAAGCTGCAATTAGCTCCACCCCCACGAGCAAACGACAATATTCCTGACAATTTAGTCAATGAATGGTGCATTATTCTGCGTAGACCTGTATCAGAATATAATCCCAAATCACCTTAAAGATGACGTGGTTCAACCAATAAGAAAATCTTCTGATTAAAAATTGGCGGAAGTCAAACAGTTTCAAAGAGGCTCAAGTCAATACACCTTCATTTGCAGACACCCTTGCAGAAGTATTTAATAGACATAAAGGAGCAGTGCAGATATAAATTTAAGTGCAACAATATGGGACCTCTGAAAATGTCCTATTGAGTAAATGCACGGAAATTTCATTCCAAACAGGAGAATGTTCTGAATGACAACAGAGTGGCTGTTCAATTCTGTGCATCCAGTAGCCACAGACAGATTTTATGGTGTTCCTCTTTCACAGGATAGATTGGTTCAAATGTAACAGTACATATCTGCTGGTTGTTTATCAGACTGTTGTGTAGATGGGACTCCCCGACGATGTCACACTATAGTTTAAATATCTACAAGACCAAATACACCCTGCTGTGAAATTATCTTTCATTCCTCATCATGTAAATTATACTTGTACAAAGTGTCCCCAGGCAACAAAATAGCTAATCCATACAAGAAAATCGCCAAATATTAGAGAGCAACAGAGCCAGAGGATTTCACAATCACATGAACAGTAAAGTACTGAGGTTACGCCTCTTACACTCACATTTGTCACTCAATTCACTCATGTTTTCACTACAAACAGTAACCTAAACATGACTGCATGAAACATTTTTATATCATCATGTCACATGTCTGGCGGTTTGTTCCTATTAAAGCTGCACAATAGTGACAAACAGTCAATGTATCTGTTACGAGGGCAAATGGTTTTATAACTGTACATTTCGTGAAATGTAATAACGTCTATGTGGTTCAAAATGAGCCATCCATATGTTTTAGGTGTTCGCAAAAATATGAATTATAATGTTAGTAAGACAAGTCAGAAGCATCAATCATAGTGAAGTGTTAGCTGCTCGGATGAGGCTAGTGGAGAACAGCTACGTGAACCGAACCGTTGTACGTTTTGTACTGCACCGCCATAAATTCACAAATTAACGCTGGTTCAAATGTGTCAACTTATATTTTACATCAACGTGTTTTCTGTCGTACATATAACCGCACCCATTTATGTGTTGGACAACCCTGTGTAGATAGCCATCCCTACTGATCGCCCCCTCCCCCTCTCCTGTAAGCCGTGAATACGAGACTCTGATTCGGCCGAATCAGGCCCCTTTTCCCCCTTGGTTTCTCCGGTTCCCTGACCCACAACTCACCCGATAATGGGTTCGTCCGAGAGCTGCTACGGTGGAGGTTCTGATCCGATGGTTGTCAGTCGGATAGGGGCCTGGGTAAAAGAGGATGGGAGCGGATTCTGGCGGCTCTCATACCCCCAGCTCTGAGCTCTGTCGTCGGTTGCACTCCCTGTTGATAGTCCCTGAGAAGCTCCAGCAGCACGAGCAGCCGTTCTCCACTCGAGTCTGTCTCCCCCTCCCGTTACTTAACGACGCCGTCCACAACACCGATGATGTCATTACAGGGAAACGTCACACGTCCCCGGTCCCCCGTAAACGCAAATAATACAAAAACATTTTAATGTTCCATTTTACAACACTTTTCACTAACGTTGCCGTGTCTGCCTCGTCAGTTTGACCAGATCGGTGAAAGCGACTTGTTAATAATAATAATAATAATAATAATAATAATAATAATAATTACGTAACAGTCTTCTGCGTTTGTCATGTGAAATGGAATGATGCATATCTATTTGTTGCAAATAAATTCCCACAGACAAGGGCATAGGTTTTGTCTGAATACTGAGGGAGGACAAAATAATCAAGAAAATGAGTAAAAAAAAACAAACAAAAACAAATTAATCAAGAGAATGGATGAAAATAACCAAAATGATCAAAAATGGACACAACTGAACAAGATAATGAAGATGAACAATTAATGATCAAGAAAATTTTTTAAAAAAGAGTAACACCATGAGAAAAAATACACTAAATAATCACCAAAAATGAACAAAAAATAACAAACAAAAATAATAAAAATAGTAAAAATAAACAAAGTAATCAAGAAAATGACTAAAGATGAATACAATGACTGGGGAAATGGGGAAAAACAACCAAACCAGTCAAGAAAATGAGTAAAAACATCATCAAGAAAGTGAGCTAAGGTGATCAAGAAAATGCAAAAATAAAAATATACCAAATTATCCAAAAACAGAAGATAATTATATACATAATATATATTATAAAATAACAAAAAAATAAAATGACAATTAATAAAGTAATTTGTAAATTAGTAAAAAAAAAAAAAAAACAGAAAACCAACAAAAATTAAGAAAATATTTAAGCTAATGTGCAAAAATTAAAATAATCAAGAATGTGACCCAAAATCATCAAGAAAGCAAGAAAATTCAAAAATGAGCAAAATAAGCAGTGAAATGACTAAAAACATACAAAATAATCAAGAAAAATAAACAAAAATTAAGAAAATAAGCCACAAAATGAACAAAATAAGTAAATAAAATAAAATAATCATGATAATGGATAAAAATAAACATAATATATCATGAAATTAGTAAATATAAACAGAATAGTCAAGCAAATCAACAAAAATTAAGAAAATAATAATTATGCACAAAATAATTCTGCTCTTCCATAAACACAAATAATACAAAACCATGATATTTTTCTAATTAAGCCCATTTTGACTTACATCACTGTGTCTGACTCATCAGTTTGACCAGGTTGGTTGTAGTGACTTATTACAAAACGCACATGTAATAATTATGTAACATTCTGTTCCGTTTGCCATGTGTCTATGGATGATGCATATTTAAATTTTGTTGCAGATAAATTCCCATGGATAAGGGCGTAGGATTTGTCTGAACATTGGAGGAGGACAAAATAATCAAGAAAACAAGTCATAATGATCAAGAACATTAATGAAAATGAGCTTAATAATTTAAAAAAATAAAATTAAAGAGAACAGGCTAGAAAATCGACAAAACTGTAGAAAATAATCAAGGCAATGTGTAAAAATTAACAAAAGTAAGCAACAAAAAGTGCAAAAAAAAAATTAAGAAGTGTGAACAAAATGAAAAAATTATCAATATGGACAAAATAAATTAAATACTCAAGAAAAAGAGTAAAACCAAATAAAATAATCAAGAAATGAACAAAAAGAAGTGAGACATTGGTAAAATGAACAAAATGAGCAAAAATATAATCTATAATTACACAAATGAAGAAAATAATTAAGAAAATGAATGAAAAACATACTGACTCATGAAATTAATAAAAATAAACCAAACAGAAGAATATAATCAAACCACTGTGCAAAAATCAACAAGGTGAAAAATGCTCAAATAAATAAAACAAGCAAAAATAAGCAACAAAACACACAAAAAACACCAAATAACTGATAAAAATGAACAAGAAAAAAGGCAACAAAATTCACAAAAAATGGAAGAAAATGAATAAAAATGAACAGAATAACCTGTAAAATTACTGAAAATAAACAGAACACTCAAGAAAATCAACAAAAATTTAGAAAATAATCAAGAGAGTGAAAATTGAATCAGAAGGAAAATTAGGAAAAAACAAAATGATCAAAAAAAGGGAAAGAACTGAACAAAACAATCAACGTGAAAGTGAGCAAAAATTAACAAAAATTATCAGGAGAATGAAAAACAAACAGAATGAGCAAAAATACACCAAATCCACATTTTACTGTGGGGGACAAATCCTCCACGTCCCCCTAGAAATCTATGCCTACGCCCACAGATTTCAGATACGTACAGTGGACTAAATGATAACCTGTAAGACAACAAATCCTTAAGCAGACGTGTTAATTGCATCAGGGAGGTAAATAATTTCATAGAGTAAGCAGTGGCTTACAGCGGGATGACGCGGGTGTTAAATAGGATTGGAGGGTGGATATTGCAGGGAGGGTGACAGATGGACGCGCTGGCTGCTTCCTCTGCTCATCAACACCACATAAGCCTTGTACATGGTGTACGTTCTTCACGATGATTGTCATTGTAAAGCATAAAAAGCAATAACAGGCACAAACCAGACGCAATACTGTGCCTGAGGGTCACAAAACATTAAAGGTCCCAGTATATTAACACACAGCAGGTACACAAGCTCTGATTTCACTGTGAAATGTTGTACCCTCCTACTTTTCATCACAAACCGGCCTGATTGGCTGAGTTAAAAAAAAAAAAAATCATTCCTAAAGTGTCCTGATCTGACAACTCATTGGAATTCCACTAGGTCATAGGGGTGGGACTGACGGATTGAAGCTCAACTAGGATTGCTTACGTCCTGTGGTGTCAGAAGTCACCCAGTGGTGTTTTTTTTCAGGTTGTCTGTCATGTTGTGTATTTCTCATGACTGAAGAATGTTGGCAGTTGACTCATGGGGTCAAAAATGAACTAAATAATCAAGAAAGTGAACAAAATGAACCAAGAAAACTCTCAAAAATGAATCAAATGAGGAAAAACATACAAAAAAGTCAAGAACATTAGTGCAATTTAACGAAACAAGTGAAAAAAAAAAATCAAAAATGATCAAACAATTTAAACAAGAATGTACCAAACAATGAAGAAAAAACAAAAGTGAGCAACAAACTGAATAACAATCAAGAACATGAATAAAAATAAGCAAAACAATCCTAAATAATCAACGTAATTCAGAAAATGAGTAAAAATAAACAATACTCAAGACAGTCAACAAAAATGAAGAAAAATAATCAAGGCAGTGTGCAAAAATGAACAAAATAATCCAGAAAGTGAACAAATTAACCCAAGAAAATATAACTAGGAAAATGAGGAAAAAAACAAAAACTCATGGGGGCGGGGCTAAATTTAGCTTAATTATGATTGGTTGTAACTTGTGACATTTTAACATATAGACTTTTTTTTTTTTTGCTCATGTAGTCCTAATGGGTTTTACCTTGGCTATGATTGGTGATCACTGGTAAGGTCACAAATGACCAAAAATCAAAATGGCTTGTTTTCCATCTAGTTGTGTAGATTTTCACAGCATTTGATCACAGGGTTTAATTAAAACTCAAAACCCAAAGATGGATTTTCATTAAACATGACAAGCTTATTGCATTTCCAACAAATATAAGGAAACAATATCAAATCGACACATTACAAAAATGACACCAGGAGAAATTTAGAAGCCAATACTTTCATCTTTATTAATCTTGTTCTCATTTGTTTAAATAAATTTTTCCTTTGAAAAATCTCAAAACGAAAACACTGAACAGGAGTGTTAAAGCCTGTCTTAATTTAAAATGAATACACAACAACAGAACATTAAAAACGTACGGTAACTCTTACTCTGCATCTGTAAACAACCCGTCCCACCCCTCCCTCCCGCTCCACACAGTTTGATAAGATTTGGCATGTCCATTTTCTCGACGCATATGCCTTCAGCTCTTTGTATCATTAAAATGTTCTTTTTTTTATTATTGCAGGTCAGACAATAAAAAAGACAAGTCTGCTAAAAAAACAAACAACTTCAAATGAGAGAAACAAAGCATTAGTGCCAATATTTCTTAACACACAGTCAGCAGTATACCGAATGCACTCAAACATTTTGTATAGACCTTCTGTATTGTAAGCAGCCTTGCCCACATTTAACAGGCAGTAACATGCACACACAGGTTATCCTCACATTCACACATACACAAAGTCGTGGTGGTTTAATCCACTTACTTGGTCTCAGTCTCACTCATACTCATGTCCATTATAGTGTATGTGATACTGTGCACAGTATCGACACATGGAGAAATGCAACGTAGCCTCAAACTGCCTGCAATTTAACATTTATCACTGCAACAGTAACAAACATCTTCAAGAGAGAATAACAGAGAGTGCGTGAGATACAACAGTAGGAGGTCAGCATTTTGAAAACAGAACAATGACAATTTTCAATATTTTCACTGTTCAAAAATTAAAACCATACATACCAACAGAAACTTTTAACTTAACATACACAGTAAGATACAGTTCTGTTGTCAATCAGAGCTGTTTGCATGTGTTTGGATTCGGTCTCCATTTTAAAGGGGACGTGAACACAAACTGCACTTTAACCTCACATCATGTAGTTTTAAGTTCTTGTATACGATGAAGGTAATGCTGTTTACAGTGCCCGACTGTCTGAAGGCTTGTCTGTATTTGGTGTGTGCATGTGTATGTAAATCTGTTGACAAGTCCCCTATTTACTAAGCACATTGCAATCCAGTCAAGTCTTTCAGACCAACTGACTTTTCATTCGTTTTCAGGTTTCAAGTCTAAGCAGTTGAAATCTTCATCTGTGGAAAAAGGCTGTATACATATCTAACAGTCCCTGCATTTGTTTATATAATAGCTTAAGTCTGGCCACAAGAATGTGTGTAAGCATGTCTCACATTTCTGCTTTATGTGTGTGCACACATCAATATGCATACTGTGTATATGTATGCACATGTGTTTTATATGTGTAGTACATTTATATGCATACCATGTAAATGTGTTTGTTTGTGTGCTATAGTAAGTACATATGTATCCCAGTGTATGATGTATCAGTGTGTCCAAACCTACAGGTACAAATGGAGGGGGCTCATCAGATGGAATCAGCTCCTCCCCCCAGCAGGTCGCCAGGCAACAAAGCGGCAGGACTGTCCATTTGGTGCCTTTCCTCCATTTGTGGTGCCCCCCATAGGCTGCTGCTTGGGTATCCGGCAGTCATGCCCCCCCAGAGCCCAGACCTCCCAGACTCTACTCCACCGACACCACCTCCTTCCCCTGCTCCGTTGGTACTCCACTGGGAAAATATTCCCAGCCCAGATCCTTGGGCTGAAGACGCTTCTGTGGAACTGCCTGTACCATCGAGACTCTGCCAGCTGGAGCTGGATGACCTCACACTACCTAGAACCACTGCTCCACTTTCTCCTCCACCTCCACCACCACCACCACCACCATTATTTCCATTTCCACCAGAAGCTGTGCCCGCTGCTGGCCGTTCACTTCCTGGGGAGCCACCTCCACTGCTGGCCACAGCGGTGCCTGTTCCAGATGATCCCTGTGCCGCACCTGCTGCAACCCCTCCCGAACTGCCTCCTTCTGTCCCTCCGGCCTGGGAATGTGCAAAATAGCGAGCGACTTCTTCCTCACTTACAAATTCCGCCAGGATTGTGGTGTTGCCCAGCACGCACCTGAAAGAGAATTACACGACTGTTTAGCTCACATAAAACTTGCTCCTGTTGATCTTATGTTCTTTGGCTGAGTCACAGGTTAACCTACATGTGCAATGCACCCTGGGCCTTGGCTGCTTCCTGCCGGCTGCTATAGCGAATCAGAGCGCTGCCCTGGGTCAGGCCAAGGTGGAAGGTCAGCAGGGGGCCGTGCTGCATGCAGATAGTCCTCAGTGTGGAGCCATCGATCTGTAGGGAAATGAGGATGAAGGCCAAGTGTATTTGCTTGAATGTGTGATAATGCTAATTGTCCATAGTGTTCACACAACAATTATTGGGACAAAGAAAGGTCATGAGATCTATGAAGTTATACAACCAAAGCTGTGAACAATGACTGGCCACTTTATTAGGTACACCTTACTAGTAATAGGTTGGACCTCCTAGCTATCAAAAGATGGTACACTGTGGCCATAGAGGGATGGACAGTGGCAATAGCCACTCATGTAGGCTGTGGCATTTAAACAGTGCAGTAAGGACTAAAGATCCCAAGAAATGCCACCACTGGCAGCCTGAGGAGTTGATACAAGATAGGATGGATCCATGCTTTCATGTTGCTTATGTCAGTCATTATACCACAACATCCAAATGTCACAGTGGAAATCCAGACTCACTAGACAAAGCAACATTTTCCAGCCGTTTTACTTACAACTTTTACTGAATTGTAGCCTTAGTTTCCTGTTCTTAACTGACAGAAGTGTCACCATGTGTGATCTTCTGGTGCTGTTGTCCATCTGCTTCAAGGTCTGACATGATACGTCCATGGATGCTCTTCGGCATTGCTCAGTTGCTGACTGGATATTTTGGTTTTTGCAGACTGTTCTCTTGGAACCAGAGATGGTTTGTGTGCAAATCCCAGTAGATCAGAAGTTTGTGAACTACTCAGACCAGCCCATCTGGCACCAACAACCATGCCATGTTCACGTCATGTAAATCACCTTATGTCTCCATTCTTATGCTTGATTCAAACTTGAACAAGTTGTGCTGACTGTGTCTACATGCGCTGAACTGCTCTCATGTGAGCTGATGATTTGATATTTGTGTTAACAAGATGTCTTAACAAATCTACCTAATGAAGTGTCCAGTGAGTGCACGTGTACAACCGTCATGACTAAATTCATACACTGGATTAATCACTCTGAAATTCAGTCATGCAGTTATTGCAGAAGGTTATACACATAAACCCAAAGTATCGCAAAACAGAACACTGCAAAACCCTGTACAACCAAAACCCTGACTACACTCAAACTTATATTTCTTTTTCCCTCCAGTGTCATCTGTACAAACCTTAATTGATTAAATGGCTCAACCAACTACTCAATCCAATTACAGCCAGGTCACGCATCATTCTGCCACATTTGCATAAGACGGACTGAAGGGGAATACAAATGAATGAGTATAGTATTTTAATGCTGTCAAATACAAACAGAGTCCTGGCAATGTGTCACGGCAGTCATTTTACTTTACAGTCAATCAGTCCTGCTGTGACAAATGAGTGTAAAAAAAAAAAAAAAAAAAAATCCTTACTCCAAATTACTTGTACAGCTTATTCTTGTTACAGTCTCACCATTCAGCTTTTAGGCACCATGGGTCCTCATGCTACAACAGCCCTGAACATTATGTTTTTTGCAACATTCCTGTCATATTCATTCATTCAGTTCCTTGCTCTATTACTTGCTCCTCACCTGTGGGGTCAAGTTGCTCAGCAGCAACCAGCAGCTGCTTCTGGAGGCAACACCGTCACTCCAAGCTAAGAATGCAAACAGAGAAGGAAAAGAGGTATCTGACATGAGTCTTTGTCTTTACTGTAGTTAAATTAATTACCAGCTGATTATTTATGATGAAAATATGCAGCACCTGGCCCAAATCTTGACTCTTGGTTAATACCACCCCCTCCCCAGCCACGGGCCAACCGTGGGCCCCCACTTCCCCACGGGGAGGGAGAGGCCTGCTTCTGATTAGTTAAACCGGGAGGAGGGCGTGGCAGCTGTGAGCTGTTGCGATTGGTCTTCCACAACTTGTTTTGTCCGATGGGCTCTGGAGGCCAGCTGGGCTTGTACTCTGAGTACTTTCCTGAAGAGGAAATGGAGAGGTGGGGAGAGAGAGGGGGAAAAATGTGTTTTGACAAAGAGACCACAGAAATGGGGGTGGAGAGGAGTAAGTACAGCTGAGGTTTTAAACATTTTGGCAGAAAAGTTTTAAATTCTACAACAATAAAATACATCATAGCAATAAAACACTTTACATTAATAGGAAGGATTTATATAAACAACTTCATTAGGAAAGAAAAATAAGTCAAGATGCATAAGAGAAAAAGAAACATGCCAAATGTATCAAAACTTACCTGTGCTGTGTGCATTGGTGAGGGGGCTGTCTGAGGCACTGTAGGGCCAGGCACCAGGTGAAGGCAGCGAGGTGTTGAGGGAGGGATTTGGCCCTAAAAAACATTACAGAATCCCATGAATGCAACGATTATGTAACAAGACCAAAAAAAAACCTACACTTCAGCCAAACTGCAGACAGAACTTGTAATGAACAGCAATTAAGATTTGACCCAAGACTGAAATAAATAAATGGCTTAAGTGAAAGTTCTGTTTTTGAAAGTCACTAATGTAATTAGTGCAACAAGTACCATGCCTAAAAGATGCATGAAGTCCTAAAGTGAATCAAGATGCATCATTTCCTTGCTAAATGGCGCATTAGGTCAGTCTACCTATGTTATCTCGCAGTAACTGGTGGTCAGAGTCATTCAGACTCGTGGGTCCTGGAGAGCCAAGGACACTACCAGGGGTCATGTAGGGGTCAGACTCAGGATCTCCGCTGCTCTGGATTCCCTTCCAGGGCACACCAGGCTGAAACTCTGACAACATGTCACAAAAGCAATTGTTTAAAATGGTACACCAAGGTGAAAATTTGATTTCAAGTACAAAAAAAAAAAAAAAAAAAACAAAAAACTGTACTACCATTATCAAAAGATGGTGTGCTTGTTGAAGTAGATAAAATATTTGCAGCTCAAATGTAATACTTTTCTTCTCTAGCGCCCAACTCACCTGGAGGCCAGCTGGATGTGACTGGTTTGTTCCCCATTTTACTTCCAGGAGTCCGATGCCAGTTGTCTGCAGAGCCTTGAGGGGGGATCCCGAGACCATCACCACCCAGCATGTCATACTGGGAGTACGGAGATCCTCCTCTCACCTTTATGCCAGCGGGTAATGGGCCTTAAGAATTGCACACAACAAAGGAAATAAGGTCAGACAGATTGACATGATTGTTTCGCTTTCATTTATAATGGTTCACCCAGATACACTGTTAATAAAAAGGTAATTACTAATGCAGATAAAACCAGATTGGGCCTTGGAGGTTTATGGAAATCATCTGTTAACCCACCATTCTTGTGAAGGGTTGTGTCAGGGGGAGATGGAGCTGGTGAGTGTCCTTCCATCATCCATTTAAAGCGAGACTGCTGTCCTCCACTGTCCTTTATCCCTCCCATCATCGGACTGAGCTCTAATCCTGACAGGTTACCACCAGGAGCAAGTCCTGACAGGGAAAAAAAAAATCCAACCACTCATTGTCACACTGCATTTCAAAGATGTTCAATTCACCTACAACTGGTGCCATTCCAGTGACACTGACAGGGGTGGGTAAATCAGGCCATGACAACATAAAACGTTTTGCGGTAAAATCACAACGGTCTGAATCACATTTCTTCTTCACTGCTATAAAATGTAGGCTAACAAATGGTGACGGGATGTTTGCTTGATTTTTGGATGGTTTGGATGTGACTTTTTTGGGTTTACATTACCTGAACGAACAGTACTGCAATATTTGCAAAGAAAAGAATGGGAACCAAAACTACTACCTGATGACCTCTAAGCACTATGTCCACATTATCCTAAAAGAAGCAGCATACATCTGTGACAACTGCATTGTTTCCTCACTAACTACCTAGACTGGTGACGACCTATGGTCTGACTTTTCCCACCAGTTCCATGATGAACCAAGCATATCTTTTACACTTCTCAAATTATAATAAAATTATATCTTGGTGTGTTTTGTGCCATTTCTTCAGCAAAATATCTGTGTAAACCCAGACTTATTGCAAATCAGTTTATTTCTTCAGGCAGCAAAAAACATGTTGAACAAACTCCTGCTGCATAAAGAGGACTGGCTAAACACATTTGCTGTCAAGAGGATTAAAATACATATCAATAAAAGTAATAATGGAAGTTTTGGACAGTTGCAATTATAACTATATTTAGTGACAAAATTTGGAAGATTCCTCTGAAACGCAGATCATAACCCAAATTAAGTTTGCCCATGATGTAAGATTATATAATTATCAAGCTCCCACACTGATTGTACACAGGAGTCTTCAGTCCAGAAGCTTTTATTACACGTTAGTTTAAATTAGACGGCTTAACAGTAACTGCGATGCCGTCACCGTCATTCTGCCAGTGGATCAGATGTTACTATCAGATTAGTTTCAAGGCAAAGCTGTGTGTTAATGTTTCTGTAACTGTATGACTGGTCACACAACCTCTCTGGGGACCTGCATACTTTAGGCATGCAGTTGTGAGATTTTATAATGCTATAGAAAGTCATCAATCACTACAAAAAGCAAGTTCGTGTACACATGGAACTTTAGCGATACTGCATACATTTAGCATTACTTGTGCATGTGATTGGATAACATCAAGCCCTGGAACCTGTTAGACTTACCAGAGTACATCCCTTGTGTTTTGGCATGAAGGTCTGATAAGGGGCCACCCATTCCAGGATGAGGAAGGGGGTCTACCATGGGCTGCTTAGATATGCCTCCTCCCAGGTGAGAAGGGGACAGTTTGGAGCTTCCTCCACCTGCTGTTGCTCCTCCAACTCCACTTTGCTGCTGTTGCCTCTGTTGCTGCAGAATTGCCATAATCCTTGCCAACTGGAAAGCAAAGAAACAGTAACTATGAGAACAAGTGCAAATTTCAGTGGATGAAGAGTGGAGGTGGACTCAATAGTTTAAATGGAACATTCCTAACCCTTTCAAACAGACCTGCCACTATCAAAGTAATTTTAGACATGATGACATTTTCAGGTGGAAAGTCGCATACAACAGAGCCCCATGGACAGCATCTGAGCATTAGAGGTCAGCATAGTAAAAATGAATGCTTTTATCATATGTTATTTAGAGAACTTCATAAATTTGTAATTCCATTCCATGCTACAGGTTGTCAAATGCACATAATTATTCACATTGAGATTTAGACTACAGGTATGCTCACCTGCTGTGGGTCTGGCTGCTGCCTGACAGGCTGAGGCTGGGGGAACTTCCTCTGGTTCTGAAGGAGCTGCTGCTGCTGTTGCTGCTGCTGTTGTTGCTGCTGCAACAACAGCTGACAAGCCTGTTGTTTAAAGGGAAGAAATGGCCACATAAGGAAGTAAACAAGTGCTCGCACATACATCAGCAAGAGTAGGTTGACTACACTCCACAGCATATAATATTTTCCAAAACAGAGATATACAAGGGAAAAACTGTCAGTAATCAAATCCTCTTGCCCAAGTTTGATCAATTATCTGTCCTTCCAATATTAACGGATTATTAACTGACACATACCAGATGGAACTGCTGCATGTGGGGGTAGATGTTGCTGAGCATTGCTAGCTGTTGTGGAGAAATCTGAGGAGGGAACACTCCCCCACCGACACCACCAACCCCTCCAACACTTCCAACACCACCAACACCTCCCACTCCACCAACCACTCCGCCCATACTGCCACCAGGAGAGGGCATCTGCTTCAGCATAGGACCCGGCACCTGCAGATCAAAGGAATTGATTATATAAAGAATGCTGATACAGACAGTAACTCTGGTCTTCTAATGCCAGTGAATTCTAGTTAAGTATCTTACACAGGTACAACCAGCCAGATCTTTTTTCATTTCAACAACTGCAGGACACTAACAACACTGACATTCATCTAGGTGACCACAGACCTGAGCAGACAGGAACTGATGAGGCACTTGAGCACGTAAACCCTGGGAGGGGTTCATGGGATGCATGCCAGGTTGGTGCATCCCCCGTGGTTGAGGCATCCCCCCACCACTGCCAACGAACACTCCGTGGCCACCCATCTGGTTATAATAAAATCATACGAGTGTATTTCATTATGTTGTTTTTCCTCAGAAATTATGGCTTATAATTCACCACACACAGAAGATATTAAACAACTTTTGTCGTTGTAAGGAAATAGTCATACTTTATCACCATAGGGCCCCATGTCCACAGGACCCATGTCTTTGGAACTAGGCATGCGATAACCTCCTGCGCCTCTCCCCCCCCTCCGCATCTCGCCATTGTAGTCATTTATTCCTCTCTTGTCTGTCTCCATCTTCTTGTCAACACTTGGGTCATCACCCTAGAGAGAAAACCGTACTTGAGTGGCACTAAACTCACATTCAATCATAAGACAATACCAACAGCTCCACTGATAATACCATAAACAATGCAGCTAACAAGATTTGATGCTCAGTTTAAGTTAAATATGAGGCCTACACTACAAGCCAAAAGTTTTGACACCTCCACTACTGTTACTATTTTCAACATTGGACATTAATAATGAAGACATCCAAACTGTGAAAGAACATGCATGGAATTATGTAGTAAACAAATAAGTTTAAATTATCTAGGGCATGTTTTATATTACCCAAAGTGGCCACATCTAGCTTTGCATTCTCTCATCAGACACACAAGGCAGTCAGCTGGAAGTGTTCAAATCACAGGTGAGATCATTTTAGTCATTTCTTGCCTTCTTAAAGTGCTTTGGGCCATAGTTGTTTTGTGCAGTAGAAGAGTGGGTACAAAGTCAATAGCCTTACTTGTGCTACTACCATTACTGTACAAATCCATATTGTGGCAAGAAACGGTGTGAGGAGGTGGGTGAACTTTACAAAACAGCAAAAGTATCTAAAAACGATTTGAGAATGCTGGTCAGTAGTGTTCAAACTTTGATAAAGAAGTGGAAAATGATTACCGTACTTCTGTTGAATCCAAGCCACAGCCCAACAAAAATTTCAGCTAAAAATGCCAGGAAAATTGATCAGGATGCAAAGAAAAGTCCATAAAGAACTTCAGCTGACATACAGGCCTATCTACAGAAAAGTGTTGTGGCTGTTCTAAGAGGCACTTGGGAAAAAAAAGTGCTGCTTAGACGAGTTGCCAGAAGAAAGCCATTACTACACCAATGTCACAAAACAGCCCATGTAATATGCCAAGCAGCACCTAGACAAGCCGCTAAACTTCTGGAAAAAGCCTTTTGGAGTGATGAGACCTAAACTGCACTTTATTCACAACCATAAAGGCGATATCTGGAGAGGAATCAACAAGGCCTGTGCTGGGAAAGTACACTGTCCCTGCCGTGAAGCATAGAGGTGGATCTCTAATGTTTGAGGGTGTGAGTTAAAATGACGTATGGAATTTAGTCAAAATTGATGTCAAGGTGAATGCAGCAAGTTATCACAAAATACTGGACTCATTGGCACTCGTGAGCCCTGAAGCTGCACATAGGACGCACTTGGACTTTCGTATGTGACAATGAAGAAAACACAAGGCCAAGTCAACCCAACATTGACTACAGGAGAAAAAAGTGAAGGTTCTGTAGTGGCCATCACAGTCTCCTGACCTCAACATCATTGAGCTAGAATGGGTGATCCCAAACATGCAGCTCATGCAAGACAGCCCCTGAATTTCTAGAACCTGGAGGATTTTTGCCAAGAAGAATGGGCAGCTTTACCATTTGAGAAAATAAAGTGCCTCATCCACAACTACCACAAAAAACTTCAAGTGGTCACTGATGCTAAATGGGGCAATACAGTATTAAGAACCAAGGGTATGTACACTTTTGAAGAGAAACAAACTCAATATTTTCTTTACTCATGTTTTGTTTAATGGTGGTTGTATTGTGAAATTTCTTATTGTTTAATTTGAATCCAATTTAAAATAAAAGATTCTGTTTTGCCTGATCACCCAGTAAATTTGAGCACAACTGATCGTTTCTTGCAATAATATAAATTTATACAATAGTTGTAGTAGTTCTAATAGGGCTATTGACTCTCTACTCACCCTTCCTTTGCACAAGAAAACTGATTGTCTAAAGCACATTAAGACAAGCAAGGGCACAAATGAACACATCTGTGAACTGTTCTGGATCACTGCCTCATAAATCTGATGAGAGAATGCCGCGAGTGTGCAAAGCTGTCATCAAAGCTAAAAATGTATAATTGAGACAATATAAAATATGATTGGGGTTGTTTAAGGCCTTGTTTACTACAATACAATTCAAAAATTTCACAGTTTGGATGTCTTCAGGATTAAATGTTCAATACTGAAAATAATATAAAAATAAAGAAAAAACACTGAAGGAGAAGGTGTGTCTAAAAATAATTATAACAACAAGTCTATATATATAAGAAGTCTAACTACACTTGCTGTTTAATTATTTATATTTAAAATCAAGTCTTACCAGGAGACCCATGTTTGAAAATTGGCGTGACACAGGATTCATCCAGCTGTCCCCTCCTCCACTCTTTATTGGGGGGGTACAAAATGCATTTAGTGAGCATCATTTTACAAAATTAATCTACAACTGCTTTGACACCCCTTTAAAAAGGGAACTTCCTAGGGCTGTGTGATACAAACAATATCCTAATACAGCTTCACATTCAAATAATAATACAGCATTTTATGTAATTTAATCAACCGTAAATGGAGAAGCTTTTTTAAAATGACAATTTTGCTTCAGAAATGAATGGTATTTATTCACATTTCATTATTTTTTTCCCTCACTTTCACAGTGATTTGTTAATGAGTTAAAAATATTTGCAAATTATGCTATGTCTATAAGTCTCATTCTGGAATACTGTTTTCTGTCTCAGGCACAAGCTCTTCATTTCTCAATCACAGTCTTCCCTGTTCATTATTACCTCATACTCTGAAATCTGTTTGCATTGTCTTCATGCAAATTTCCCAGCTGTACATGTGCCATGTGGACAAATGCCAAACATCACCCAAATGCCAGGAAGTATAGTCAGAGAGTGTGATTTGGAAACAGCAAACAACACAACTGAGCAAAATATCAAGCACGAATATCTATAATGTGATCCGTCAAATTGCACAGCCATATTTAATAAAATGGGCTAAACGGTGCTTCAGAAAATTATCTCAAAACTTTCCTTACCTTGACGTTGCCTCTCTTTCCTCCATGACCCCAGCCTCCAGAGTTGAAGGAGGAACTGCTTCCCTGCGAGCCAGTGCTGTTCCAGACCCCTCCACCTCCGTCATCCTCCTCGTCCCAGCTGGGGTGACGAGAGGCTGCTACAGAGCCTTCTCCCTTCCCACCCCAGTTTTCTATTGATTTGTTGCCTGCATCAAAAACAACAGATGGACATTAAATGACAACATCCCGTTCTTTAGATTTCCTGTGTTAAGAGCTTGTTCAAAGATGTGAAACACACTAAAACTGATTGAGTCATCAGGCTTATTTGAGAATTAGCACAATGCATCCAAACAAATGCCAACAGCTCATGTAACATGGAATTTTGAATGACACATTTTTTCTAATCTTACCTGGTTTACCAGGATTGGGAGAAGGGTTCCCCCATCCAGAAACTTTAGGTTCTACTCTAGGTTCATCTGGATCACCCCACCCAGTCGATGCATCTGACACCTGACCCCAAGCAGTAGTACCATTATCCACAGATTGTGCACCTCCTCCCCACATACCTGGAGATGGATGAAAAAATACACATTAAACTCTTGTATTCGCAGCAAATTTTTCCTTGTATTTATTCAACACTCCTTAAATTCACTGTCTGAATCCTAATTAAAAAAAACTAAGGTACTGCTACTGCATGCCATATATAAAAGACTATTTAACTTGAAATGTGTTTCTGCTTACCAGGGTTCATGTCCCTGCTGGGCGGCCCCTGTTGTCTTCTTGGAGGCTGCTGTTGTATGGATGGTGGTGGGGCCTGCTGACTGTGGCTTTGGCCAGAAGTAGCAGCATTCTTGTCCCACAAGTTGACATTCTTGCTGTTGTAATGGGTCGGGTCTCCCCAGGCCGAAGTGCCATCGTCAATTTCCATTTTACGACTAATGGACTGAGGGGACGGTTCTTCCCAGCCACTGGGCTCCAGGGAGTCACTGCCACTCCCGGGAATTTGGGGAATTGGGCCAGACGTCCAGCCCGAACTTTGGTTCTGATTCTTGGACGGTGGACCTCCACCTCCGACATTAGACCGGCTGTTCCACCCTCCCTGCGTGGGTCCTCCTGGTGGCTGCTGGCCCTGTGATTGGTGCTGCTGTTGATTTGGGGCTTTCATTGGTGCCACTTGGCTGTTTGGTATCTGTGCTGCTGCTGCTGTGTGGGGTTTGGCATTCCCCCAGTCCTGGTGGGATTTACCACCACCCACATCTCCTCCTCCCCATCCTCCTCGTTGAGATCCCCCTTCACCCATATTTCCCCAAGAAGATCCCTCATCGGAATTGCTTCCACCTCTACCTCGCCCATCTCCCCAACCTCCTCCAGGAATGGAATCCCTCTGCCCCCACTCTCCCCCCCAGCCACCAGAGTCCCCTCTTCCAGTATCCTTCCATCCCGCTGTCCCTTTATCCTCTGGACCATCTGCCCACCCACTACCCTGTTCTCCAAACTCTCTCCAGTTTCCTCCTCCTCTATGATCCCCCCATTGTGGTTCTTCAGTCCCCCATCCCTTGCCTTGCATTTCAGGTGGAAGATCACCCCAGCCTCCACTTGCCTTTCCCTGTTTACACTCCACGTCTTCAACTGGGGTTCCAGGTTTTCTTATCGTGCTACCAGGCATGTGAGGACCACAGGTGGACTGTGAAGCACCTACATCCCAGCCTTCTCTCACTGAAGCAGGAGCAGAATTTAGGCTAGGTGTATGATTGCCAGCAGATGGATCATTAGTTACAGAACTGGTGTTAGATTGGTACCCAGGACCACGACTAGTGGTAGTGTTCATGTTTGCTGATGAGAATGCAGAAGAAGTGCTTTTTTCATTTCGGTTGCCTACTCCTGTTTTGGTGTCCAGGTTCCAGGCCACATTCTGTCGAATCTGCGTCTGTCCCCAGCCTGTGTTAGACAGAACTCTGGGGTCCAGGTCAGATCGACTGAGCATGCTAAGTAAGGCCACTTCAGCATTGGAGGACTGATGGGTGTGGTGGCGCCCAGATGAGGCTCGCTCCTGCTTTTGTCCATCTCCACTACCCCCACCACCACTGCCAGCTATAGACCCCCCTCCACTAGAGGATGAGGGTCCTCCACCTTCTGTGCCTCCGTCTTGTCCTCCTCCCACACCCCATTCCCCAACTGTCTCATCCCCACTTTCCATCCCTTTCTGATTGTCCCAAGCTTTTGTCATAGTTGCAAACTTTGGTGAGGCAGAGTCCTGCAAAATGCTGCCACCAACTCCTATACTGCCTCCACTACTGCTGCTGTTGCTGCTACCATCTCCTCCTCTTCCACTTCCTATTGCTAAAGGACCCGCACTTACCCCACCCGCTGTGCCACACCACTCTTTGTCTGAACTGCTTCCTTCTCTTGCTCCCTGAGATACCACTGGGGTATTTGAGCCACCATCATTTCCCCTGCCCCACCCTGCATTGTCACCCTTGCTACCAAATCCCCACACATTCCCATCTTGCCCATGAGCTCCAGCACTCCCTCCACCCCACCCTTCTGCCTGTGAAGTACCTGCACTGAGATCAGTGGACACTGGGGGCATGGATCTCCAAGAGGAAGAGGCGGCAGTGGAGGAAGACACAGGGCCAGAAAGGTTACTACTCTTGTCTCCTTCAGTACCAGTAATCTCACTGTCTTTCTCATCACCACATTCTTGATTTGGTCCAGGTCCTTCGCTTGAACCCAACTCTGGCCCTGGAGGGTTTCCCAAGTGCTGCTGCTGTTCTCCACTCCTAGCTCCCACAGCTGTGTCAGTGTTTTGCTGATGGGGGGCGGCTTGATTCACAGATGAAAGTGAGTGAGTGGTAATGAGTGTGGTGCTGGCAGAAAATGAGGAAGCTGAAGTAACGGATGTGTTTAGGGGAAGGCTGTCACTAGCTGAAGTTGTTGTCTTAGCCTGCACCAGGGCAGGCCAGGCAGAGGGGTTCATGTTGGGGCTGAAATTGGCACCAGGCACACTGCTGTTGCCACCGACAGGATTCTCCTGAGGCCCAGGAAGAAGATGGGAGACTTTGGAATTGTAAAATGCTGCTGATCCTAGCCCTGCCTCCACCTGAGAGGAGGTGGGGGAGCCCCACACAACACCACTTGACTGAACACATTCATTAAGCGAGGATGAGGAAGAGAGGGGAGAAGAACAAGGTGGGGAAGGATTGTCCATGTTCCCTGCTCCTCCTCCTGCTGCTCCTCCCTTCTGCTGGATGTTTCTTTCACACCATGAGGCACTACTGTTGTTTTTACCAGGGCAGTCTAGCTCCGGTACCCCTGGTCCTCCTGCCACATCAGAACTCATTTTGGCCCCGCCTAGGATACTAGGCCAGTCCTCCAGGTCAGTCCCATCCACAAACACCTTCCCGCAGCCCTGAGAAGAGGACTGGCTGCCAGAGCCTGCCCCCCATGTGGAATTTGCATAAGTTGAAGTAATAGTTGTAGAAGAAGACGACAGAGCAGCGACACCGAATGAGGATGAAGAGGAGTGAGGGGGTGAAGGGGAAGATGAACCCAGGTTGGAATCTAGATGGAAAAAGGAAAGACACATAAAACAGTTTAGCAATTAACAAAAACAAATGACCCACAGGTAGTGGTAAGGAAGTATCATGAACACTTAAGTACAGCACCAACAGCACACAGTTTAAAAAAAAAAAAAAAAAAAAACAAAAAAAGAACTGTACTGTTCTTGATTCACAAACAAGCAAAGTCCACAAGTGGAAATACAAGGTTTTTCAGTGGACATCAAGACCTTGTAAGATGTAATGTGAAAAGTAACTAAAGCTGTCAGGCAAATGTAGTGTAGTGAAAACTGCAACATTTGTCTCATATATTAAAAATGTTCAGGCAAAGCACAAGTACTACAAGAAAAGTACTTCATTACATTCCTCAATGTGCTACTATATGCAAAAAGAAAATAGTATTTATATAGTGCCCAATTTTAGGAGTATTATACGAGTTCTGCAAGTTAAAGACTTTATCATTTTATTTACTGCTGCTGAAAAATCTTCCATAGAGACTGAGGTCATGGCTATGGAAACAGTTCCTACTCCAGTGTAGAAAAATTTGGGAGTGACTTTTAGCTTTGGTCCCATTCAGTACTTTCATTAAAATCTGTCCTAGCAAACTGAATCACATGCAGACAGCTCTAAAAAGGTCTGAATAATTCCAGACCATGGTACTATCCAATCAGCCAGGATGCATTTGTCCTTGTTCTCATAGTACTATATTTTAAGCTATAGTGGAGCTGGTTTATTTGCCTGTTGAGCAGAAATGCTCGAATCTGATCAGAGGTGACCAGGCAAAGTATCTGTAAAGTAGGTCTGAGCAGACGCAGTCATAGCTGGCCACTAATCTGAGGATGGATGTTAATGTAATGTCTGAACAGGGCCATACAGCATTGTATTGTAGGACATCAACCCACCTGTGGCTCCAGCTGTGTTTGCATTGGGGTTGTCTGCTGTCTGTGCAGTGCCTACCCAGCCACTGCCACCTCCAACCCCACCTGCACCCCCTTCTGCTCCCCCTCCCCCCAGCAGCATGGAGGACAGCGGTGGCTGGCCCCTCTTCAGTAGCACTTTGTGGTCCTGCTGGCAGCGAAATCTTGGTGGTACCTCTCTGGACATGTATCGCTGCTGCTGCGAGGTCTGGCTTCCGGAAGAGGAGGAGGAGGTGGAGGGCTGTCCGTTGGCCACAGCAGTCCGCTGCTTTGCATTGTTTCCGCCACCAGGAGGAACCTGTGCAGAAACCCCGGCTGCACTCGGACTGGGGGATGAGGGAGCAACAGGGCCAGGGCTGGGGGACACTGATCCTGGGGTGGCAAGCGGCTGGGCACAGGAAGCCTTGGCAGACTCTGGCACTGAAATACAGAAAGAAAGAAAGTGCAACATGAATCACTGGTGTGTCACTAGTGTTAGGATTTGGTTAAAAAGGGACACATTCTTAACTCTATGAAAGTGCTTCTAAGGTGTGAATATGCTAATGCTAATAACATAACAGTATACAAAAATGACATACCTTTGAGTTTCTGTTCTGGCACCTAAAACAGAAAAAAATAAGTCAGGAAAACCATGTTAAATTTATCAAAACCACCCACATGCATTCAGGTTACTTCGGGATTGGTAATTTTCAGCCTCAGTTTACTGAAAGGTCACAATTAAAACACCAACACAGTGATACAAAACACACAATGTCAGTCACAACTTTATGTTAGACCAGTCAAACACATGTAAACTTTACTGGATATTACTCTTGTTTATGTTCCACCCTCTCCTTATCATCAGCTGCAAGCAAACAATCTCACCTTCTGAGAGGTTTCCCTTTTCTTTTTATCTTCTTTCTTCTTTTTCTTGTCTTCCATGAACTACTGTTCCCTTTTCTGATTCTCCTGTCTGTAACAAAAGATACATGGTCAGTTATTTGTTACATCTCAAGCCACCGGTTTTCTGATCAGAAGTTTCTCACAACCACATACGCTACCAGTTTGGACAGACCTTCTCCTTTGGTGTTTTTCTTTATTATTTGTAACATTGTACATTGATACTGAAAATATCCAAACTGTAAAAGAACATGTATGGAATTATGTAGTTAACATAAAAAAATGTTACACAACCAAGAATATGCTTTATATTTTATATTGTCCAAAGTAGGCACATTTAGTTTTGATGACAGCCTTGCACACTCATTTCATTCTGTCATCAGATTCATGAGGTAGTCACCTGGAATGGTTTTCAACTCACAAAAGTTAATGTTTGCCATTTCTTGCTTTGTTAATGTGCTTTAGGAAGGGTGGGTACAAAGTCAATAGCCCTATTGGTGTCATAACAACTACTGTACAAGTCCATATTATGGCAGGAAATGGCTAAGTAAAGAGAAAAGACAGTTTGTTACTTTACGAGATGAAGATCAGTCAGTCAGGAAAATCTCAGCAACTTTGAATGTGCCTCTTAGTGCAATCACCAAAGCCATCAAATGCTAACCATAACTACAGCCACTGAAAAACTTCTGAGGCTGGGAATTCTACACATCTCTGCTGCAGACGTAGCTCTTGGTCTTCCTTTCCTGCGACTGTCCTCAGGAGAAAACGTTTCATGATAGCACTTGATGGTGTTCGTGACTGCACTAAGTAATTTTCCTGAGTGACTGATCTTCAAAGTACTGATGGACTGTCTTTTCTCTTAACTGACAACAATATGGATTTGTACAGTAGTTGTAATAGCACTAACAGGGGTATTGACTCTGTACCCACCTTTCCTCTGCACAAGACAACTGATGGTGTAAAGCAGCTTAAGAAGGCATGAAATGGTACAAATTAACCCTTGAACCAAAAACCCTTCCAGCCGACAACTGCAAATCTGCTTTGAGAATGCCATAAACGTGCAAAGCTGTCATCAAAGCCAAATGTAGCAACGTTGGACAATCTACAATATAAAACATGTTCTGGGATGTTTAACATTTGGTTTACTACATAATTCCGTACATTTTCTTTCAAAGTCTTCAGTATTAATGTACAATGTTGAAAAGAATAAAATAAAGAAAACCCACACAAGGTGTGTCCAAACTTTTGACCAACGGTGTATAATCTAAACACATGTGATTTTTTTTATTACATCAGTGTCAGACCTGCTCTAACTCCATGTTGTAAGGGCTGTAATGTTAACCAGAGGCAGACAGCTTGACAACAGCCCTGAATAGGCTCGTTCCTCACTGCATAATTCATTAACCAGCAAACCATTGCAATTCCGACCAACAGACAATACAAGAAGCAGGCAAACAAACAAACAAACAAACAGGTAACTTCAAACTCGACATGTCTGAAACAAAGGCTATTGCGTATTAAAGTTAGAATGAACTTCTCTACAAGGTCAACAGGATCCTGTCTATCATGTAGGAAAATGACCTGTGCACTGTGCAAAGATTACAGTGACCTCCCACCTGGGGGGGGGGGGGGGGGGGGGGGGGGGGGGGGGGGGGGGGGGGGGGG
>JAQQAE010000060.1:0-48641 GCA_029823295.1 Pseudamia nigra | reverse complement strand
TTCATGCAGAGTCCATACTGTGTTGTGTTGGCCATGTAGTCAGAATGTTTGATTTATAAAATAGACTATAGCAGTACCTGTTTTTTGTTCACAATTGACCAGTATTAAAGTGTGGATATGAAAAGAATAAAAACCTTTTCTGTGAAAGTTCTTTCTGAAGTTCAGTTCTTTGTTTGGCTCTATTCACTGTTTCTCTACATATAAAGGAATGTGTTGTACGGGGCTTGAAAATTAGTAAAAAAAATCATCAAAAATGTTGGCAGTGGCTTGCATCTTTTTCATAAAGTGCTGGCGGTGAAAGAGTTAAGAATCTGCACAACATCCACTTTTGACTGTGAACACTTATGTAGAGCTTGGGTTACCGTGAAGTTTCCTAGAAACTGCAAATGATTGTTATACATGTGCATATTTCTTTCCTTTTTGTTCTGTTTTAGCGATATTGATGAATAAACATACAAAGCAAAGTAATACACTGTAAACTGCATAACCTGCAACTCAAATGTAACATGCAAAACATCACATTGTTTTCAAGCCTAAAAATGACTGTTTAGCATTTTGGTAGCAATAATCTGATGGTTTAGGATTGTTCATATTTGACTTTCTATTAACAAATTCAGCTACAATATTGTGGGTAGTTTGTACCTGAGTTTCCAGAAAAGGCTACTATGATCAAGATAATAACAACAGATTTATGATGTTCATGAAGATGGTTGATTGATGCAAAATCTGACAGAATGCAGGGAGACGGGAACAGTGCAGTGAAAACTGGAAAGTGTGCACTAAATATGCACATTTCTTGGACTTGGTCTAACCCCAATATCTTTTTTTTTTTAACTTTTTGTTACTCTAAACCATTGTATTTTATATAGATTATAAAGCCATCTGAGAAAAATGTGTGATTATGACATCAGGATATATGTGTATATCCAAGATATAAATAAAAAATGACATTATTTTGATGCAATGGCACTAAATTACCAGTTGGAATAAATATTATGGAGAATAATCTGGAACTGAATGTTTCATCATGAAACATTATACACAGTGTCAGCTCTTTCTTTCTCTGCAGTTAAACATAATGTATAATGAGTGGCTGTTAGTGTTTGTCATTTACTACTAAATAAAAAAGACTATTTTTAGGTTCACGAGGCTGCCTTTTTATCAGAAAAGCTGACCTGATCTGTAGCTTGTTCAGTGATCAACATGATCAGTCGGCAATGCTTTTTTGTTCTTTTTGCAAGTGCAAGTCCCAAAGTGGTTAAATGCAGTGATTAAGCCACTTCTGAAGTATGTATTTTAATAATTAAGGAGCTTACAGTTTTTCCCTGCTCGGTTCTCCAACGTGTTTTTTCTCCTCCTCTGAGCTCTAACAGGTCATTATTCCCATTATTCAACCTGACAGTGCTCTTCACAACCAAAGCTAATGAGTACAAGAGTAAAGTGAAACATACAAATTTTTAATTAGCTCACATGTTCAGATTAAAGTGTATTTAAAAAGGCACTGTAACAGGACTCCGGAGCTGCTGCTATGCCATGTTGCTACATGACACAATTACTCATAGTAACCTGGCTGTTTGCAGTTCACGGGGGAGGCCTTCTTTAACCATCTAGGTCAGTGCACATGGCTTACCCCGCTTACATAGGACTCACATCATATTAACATTGCTACCCGAGAACCTCTGATACAGCAGCACAGTTTTGTTCTGAACAGGAGGAATGTCGTAGCTTACCTTGGTTTCACATGTCTTGTGAACTGCAACCTTGCAGACTGGAAACAGTCAGAGAAAGCGCACAGGTTAGAAACAGACCTTTTTCTGACAGTCTGTAAAAATTCAGCTTGTGAGACTGGAATATTTGTATCCACGCTGAGTCAATGGTTTCTCTGGGTCTGCAGCCTGACCTGACTGAGACTGAGACATGGACTCACCCTTGCAGAAGGCCCCGGGGTTGCTGATGTTCTGCTTGCACACATCACACAGCCGTCTCCTCTTAAAGCTCTTTTCTGTGAAAGTGTGGCTCCCAATGCTGCTGAGCTGCAAACATATGAGAGCGTCGCATTGGATCAGTTTTATATCAAATAAACACAATAAAGCAAGACAGCTTGACGTAGCTAATTGTCTTTGATTAAACTTTTTGGGAAGGTCAAGCAGAGGCTGTTTCCTGTCCCCACTCCACGGCTGCTGTCAGTACAGAGGTGTGCTGGGTCAGTGGCACACAAGCATGAACACTGTACCTGAATGTTTCAGCTTCATCCCCTGCAAAAGCACCTGTCATATCTCACTGTGTCTTGAAGCATCCTGTTGTCTCCTCTTTAAACTTGTCCTTATTCTGTCTCAGTGTGTTGAGGAGCTAAAAAGATGAAAAGCAGACAGCTCTCTGTGCTACCAGCTTCCAAGTGTCTGTGTCATCTGTGCACAGGTAAAGCAGGTGCCACTGAGTAGATCGACACAATGCACACAGAAGCTTCCGACAACTACTCTGTGTGTATCTTTCCTGCTTACACTCGGTGTGGTACTCTGCTTCAGTATATTTTAACAGCTGCTTTATATTTGTCTCCTGTCCTCTGAGCTCTAATCAAGTTTATATTCAGGAAAACTCAATAAACTCATGCAATATAAGTATTGAAATTTAAGACCCAAGTAAATAAAATAAATCTCAACTATTACTTAAAAATATGGCTACAATTATCACAAAAAACGTTGCTTCTTCTGAGTTTAAAGGCTGATTCTCAATGCTGAGTGGATGTTTGTCATTTTAAATTATCTGTAAAGACATCGCATGACAAAAATCGCCTATAAAAAAACAATAACAAAACAAAACAAGAGTTGCCGGGACAAAAACACACATGCAATCTGTATTCATTTTTACTCCTTGTATTGCTTAGTTTGCTAACTTTGTGAATGTACTTAATAATTTTATTCATCTTGCTACTTGCTTTGTTCCTTTTTTAACCATTTTGTTTGTTGGAATAATTTTTGTTCTTGTTTTCTTATTTTGTGCAGTGTTGTGAATGAATTTGCTCATTTTTGTTTATTTTGTTCCTTGTTTTGTTCATTTTTTATCATGATGTTTTTTCTGTCAGCCATCTTTTTGTTCTCTTCTGCTGATTTTCTTCAGTTTTGCTAATTTATTTGATATTTTTGCTCATTTTGTTGCTGAGTTCGCTATGTTTCACAATGCGCTTGATATTTTGTTCATTGTTGCTCATGATGCTGCTTGTTTGGTTCCTTTTTAAATGAATTTTTTCACTTCTTTTTTTCTCATTTTTTTGTTCTTGTTCTTTAATTTTATTCTGTTTTGTTCATTTCTTTAATGATCTTTGCTATCTTTACCCATTTTGTTGCTTAGATGGCTATATTTGTGAATACACTTGATTATTTTGTTTGCTTTTGCTCATGTTGTGGCTTTATTCATTTCACTTTTTATGACAAATGTATGAGCAATAGTAAAAACACCTACTGTCAGAAGTGCATTTATTCAGAAAAACTACTCGAGTATATGTAAAGAAGTAAATGTACTTGCGCTCTACCCACCACTAGCAATGAATATAATAATTTTATGTAAAAAAAAGTTAAAATAGTGGTAATTATTGTTTTAATACCCAGCTTTACCAAAGAAGCAAATACAGTATAGCCCACCCAATATATATATATAGTGTCATTAGACTGGCTGGGTTTAGTGCCTCACTGGATAATTATGGCAGCTGTGAAAACATGAACGATGTGGGGAAAAAAAAGAGTAATTCTGACGCAGACACAATCCCCCGAACTCATAAGTTGCTGTTGTAATATTAATATGAAAGAAAGGTTTATGAACACACAAGCAGACCCGCTGTGGTTATGAGAAAAGCCTGCACATGAATGCTGAGTATACAACAAAAAGTCAAATTAAAGTAGCTGATCCTTCGCTATGCTTCCAATTTAATTAAAGAGATAAAGCAAATATACGACAATAAAGGTTCAACAAAACCTGCACGTGTTTGCGCATGCAGTCTCACTGAGGCGAGTAAATGGGCGGCTGCCTTGAGTCATCCATGGATTTTTTTTCTATTTAAAAACCAATACTCAACTCTTCCAGTGTAGGACAATGTTTATAGAAAGTTATGGCAGCGCCTCCTGAAACACATTAAACCATTAAATCCTTCCTTAAGCAAATAAAGACGTGGAGGCTGGAAACATTAGAGAGAGATGCAGTGTGTACTGTTCTGTGCAAATGTGTGAGTGTGTATGTGTGTGTGTGTGTTACGTATATTGGTCTTATGTAATGCATGTGTAAATCTGATTACACTGCAGGACATAAATCATTAGATCTGAAGGTTAAATTCAGGTTAAGATTTTAAATTCAGGTTAATGCGAAAGGTTGGTGTCAGGGTACGGGTAAACCTCAGGTCTGCTGTGGATATAGCCAGAAGTGCATAGTACTCAAGTACATTTACTTTGTTACATGTACTTCAGTTTTTTGTTTTTGTTTAATGTACACCACCAGTCAATAAGGTTGGTGAAACCTTCTTCTGTGTCCTTTTTGTATCTTTATCATTTTCAACATTGTACAGTGTTAAACAACCCAGAACATGTTTTATATTTTAGATTGTTTGAAGTAGCTACATTTTTACTTCAATGACAGCTTTGCAATCTCGAATTCAATTCATACTTTGCTCACCTGGAACAGTTGTCAAGTCACACGTGTACCTTGTCAACAGTTAATTTGCCCATTTCCTCACCTTCTTAATGTGCTTTATGCCAACAGTTGTGGTGGGTCCAGTCAGTAGCCCTGTTAGTGCTACTATAACTACTGTACAAATCCATGTTACGCCAGGAAACACTCAGTTAAGGAAAGGGAAAAGACATTCCCTCATTCCTTTTAAAAAATGAAGGTCAGTTAATGTGAAAAAATCTCAAGAACTTTAAATATGTCTCCCCAGTGCAGTCACCTAAACCATCAAACGTTATTTGAGAAGCTGTGAACTGCTGGCAATTCTGATAAACTTATCGTCTGCAGTAGAGGTAGCTCTTGGTCCTCCTCTCCTGGGATGGTCCTCCTCAGAGCCACTTACATCATAGTATTTGATGATTTTGGCGACTGTACTTGAGGAAACATTCAAAACTCTTGAGATTTCTCAGATTGACTGGCCTTCATTTATTAAAGTATTGATGAACTGACTTTTCTCTTGATGTAACTGAGTGTTTCTCGCCATAATTTGGATTTGAAAAGGATTATACGACTAACTAATCGAATAAAAAAACCAGACAGGCTGTCAATAACGTGCAAATAAATAAAAAAGTTCAAAATAACGAATGAAGTTATCGCAAAAACGAACAAGAATTGACAAAATAATCAAGGAAATAAATAAAACAAAAACAAACAAACAAACAAACAAAGACCATATTAACAGAATAATCAACAAAATGAAATAAAAATGAACAAATAATAATAATGATTAATAAAATGCACACGGTAATAAACAAAGTAAAAAACAATCAGTAAGATAATAAAAAATAAACAAAATAAACAAGATATTGAACAAAATAATAAAACAAATAAATGAAAACAAACTTAATGAAAATAATTTACAAAATCCATCCATAAAATGAACTAAAAATGAACTAATAAACTAATACATATGATCAGAAAAATTAATTAAACAGTCAAAATGACAGTGAACAACATGATCAAGAAAATTAATATAATAATAAAGAAAACACACAAAATGTGCAAAAATAAGCAACAAAGTGACAAAATAGTCAAAAAAAGACCAAAGTAGAAAATATAATCAAGAACATAATAAAATGACCAAAGTGAATAACAAATGAACAAACATGCACCAAATGGACAAAATAATCAACAAAATGATACAAAAAATGAAAATGAACCTCAAATGAATAAAATAATATCAATGAACAAAACAATGATGAAAAGACTCAAAAAGGAACAATAATAAAGGAATAATAAAAAAGACCTAAATATTTAACAAAATGAACAAAAAATGTGCAAGATATACAAAAAGTGAGTAAAACATTCAAGAAAATGTACAAAAATACACACCAATGAATTTAAAAAATAAACAGAATGAAAAAACAATGAACAAACTAATAAAATGCAAATAAAAATGCAAAAAATGATTACGATGAACAAAATAATCACAAAAATGAAGAAAATGATCATGAAACTGAAATAAAAATGAAGAAAGTAGAAAACAAATTGGTGATGAAGACCCAACTTTTGTGAAAGGCAGCTTCAAAGTTTATAAATGTGTGTGTCTATGTATGTTTGTGTGTGTGTGTGTGTGTGTGGGGGGGGGGTGTTACATAGACACCCTACCTGGACACACTGATAGTTCTTTTCCTGTTAAACGACTCCCTGCGTTTCTCAGCTTTAACATTTCTCAGTCTCTTTTTTTTTTTTTCTTTTTCCGACACTCACTTTTCTGGACAGAGGGGTCATTGAATGCACCTCTGGCTGCAAACGACGGTGGGAAAGTCCGTCACACTAGGCATCAGTGTGTTCATCAGCTATGTGACTCCTTCTTTCACCATCCTGACGTTTGAATCCGCAGTGTGCATTATAAAGCAGCTCTGGTTTTCAAGTCTAAATCCTTCATGAACACAAATGTATAATTTACACATACTGTATATGCAGATCTACCCTCAGCTTTGTGTAGTTACATAACATAAACATAAGTATACCACAGAATAGGCAGCCATGAAGTACACAGAAAGTACTCAAGTACAAGTACTGTTCATGTTTATGATGACTCCAGTAGAAGTAGAAGTACTTGAGTAAGTGTAAAAATGTATCCCTTACAAACCTACTCAAGTACTGAGTAACTTCATAACTTGGAATTTATTCCAGCAGAATATATTGCATTCAAAGAGGTATTTTGGTCACCGTTGTTTATTTCCTTGATTATTTTGATGATTTTTGTTCATTTTGTTGCCTATTTTTTGCTTAGTTTTGTTGATTATTTTGTAATTTTTTAAAACTTGTATTATTATTGTTATTTACAACTGTTGCTCCTTAATTTGTTCACTTTAACTCATTTTGTTGCTTTTTTTGATCAGGTCTTGTTGCTTACTTTGCTCATTTTCTTCACTTACTTGATAATTTTAATAATCTTTGCTTTTCTTTCCTTTTTGCTCAGTTTTGTTGGTTATTTTGTCCATTTTTTAAACGTACATTATTTTTGTAATTTTTCTACTGTTGTTACTTAAATGTACTTGAGTACCGCACCTCTGAAGCATTTACTAATTGGATTGAATCTGCAGGTAAAAAAGTCACAGCATACCAGACTGTAGTATTTAAAATTTAATATGAAACCATTAAGAGTTGTTGAGCTGTCACCTAAATTCACCCCAGTGCAACAGAGATTAAAGATTAAAGACAAAAGTAGATCCACAACACAGTAAAATAGAAAACTACGTAATTAAACTAGTACTATAAGAAATCTAGTGTCATCTCACTTAATATTTTAAACCTTAAAGATCCCACATGGTAACACTTAAAATTATATTTGCATCGATGTTTGCCTCTAAACCTTCAAGTATGTTGACAGTGGTTTCATTGTGAGATGTGGTACCTGCCCATTTCTCATCATATTTGATCAGAAGCCACTCATGTCATGTTCAGACACAGGGCTGCGATAAACACAGAATGCATGTTTGGGGGAAAAAAAGGTCAAGCATATTGTCGGTGGGCTCATGGGGGTGATTTTAGTTTCACTACGATTGGTCAGTTTAACATTTAAATGAACAGTTCTACTTGGTCACGGGGGGGTCACTCATGCATTTTATGTGGACTATGGTTCTCACAGTTGATGTTCACAATTTACACAGGTTAAAACCAGAGTCTGTGTGCAAAAAGACAGACAACCTTCTGTGATTCAGGTGAATTGTATTTGTAGCGCACTAATCATAATCTAAGTCTATCTCTATGTACTTCACAAATCAAGGCCAAAGCTTCAAAGACTACGAGGAGCGCAAACCCAACATGACCTCAGAGAGCAAGGGTAGGGTGACGGGAGAGGTGTGTGTATGGTGGGGGGGAGGTCCTGTAACGGGAGAGAAAAACCTCCAGCAGGACCCGGCTCTGGGTAGGCGGCCATCTGCTTGTAACTGGTTGGGGTTAGTGGATAGAGGAGAGACAAAAAAAACAAAACGAAAAAACAATAGAGATAGAGCAATAAACAACACAGACACTGGACGACACGGACTGGACCAGTAATCACATGTCAAGAAACCAACAGGTTTCTGAAGAACTGTCTGGAAGCTGAAACAAGGATGTCGCCACATGGGCATCACTGCCTGCACAGTCTGATCCAATAGTGG
Organism: Pseudamia nigra; assembly: GCA_029823295.1. Lineage (NCBI taxonomy): Eukaryota > Metazoa > Chordata > Actinopteri > Kurtiformes > Apogonidae > Pseudamia > Pseudamia nigra. The sequence continues at coordinate 40,320 of JAQQAE010000060.1, read as the reverse complement.
ACTTCAAGGAGCAGTGTGAGCAACACGTGGGCTGAATAAAATGGCAAAGGCTTTGGCTCAAACACACCTATCAATCAAAGCTTGTACAGTATGTCCTCAATTATGTACAAATATCAAGGTGTGGATCATCGAAACAGGTAATAAACTACAGAGAACATGAGACAGAGCTGAGCAAGCACATATTTGAACCTCAAAAGCCAATAAAAATACATTTATGGGACTTTCAATAACACACACGAGCTGAGATACTTTTAAAAACACCGTGCATTATGGTTTTGTAGATGATAGCCATTTGTAATATTTTCTTCACAAAAATGCCTTAAGAACATCACTAAAGCTATTATCATTATTCTTTGGGCATGTGGCCTGGACACTGACCAGGACAGAGACATGTTACATCACACTGTATGTATTGATCTGACAAGAGGCAGGGTTGACATGTGACCTGCTGTTATGATGAGCAGCTCACATATAAATTTAGTGGATGGGTTCAACAGGGTCTCTGAGGATCTTATTTCAATTCAATTCAATTTTATTTGTATAGCGCCAATCATAATCAATGATTATCTCCACATCTTATGTGTATTGTAATTATGCTTTAGAGGAAACAAACAGATGAATGTGTCAAAGAGGCCACCAGAGGGGAAAAGCTCATCATCCTCACGGCAGTGATATTTTAAATGTAATTATTTAAGTAAGGAATTTTAAGAATTAAATCCACTGGGCTCATAAACGGGCAAAGTGAGATGCTCTAGATATTTAGTACTGTACAATCCTTTAGGCACATTATCAGATTATAGTGATCATATACACGCCTTTCTCACTACAATAGAACCAGAACACACATAAAGGAACATTTAGTTTAGTCCCTCCTTACTGAAGTGTCAGTATTAATTGTTCCCTCCATTTGCTCTTGTTTTGAACTATTTGGGACAGAAAATATGAGATCTATCTTAAACCAGGTTTTATTCAGCACATTACTTGCTCTCCACTAAATATGAATGTTTACCTGTTAAAGCCATTTAGTTCTGGTTTGTATGTGTTTGTACTGTGCACATATTTTCTGTGTTGTTATTTACAAACCTAAACAAAAACAACAATCCAAAGATAATTTTGATTTGTACCCTATACCAATATTTCGCAAAAAATTAATTCAGTTTTGTGAATGTGTATAGTCATTACAAACTTCAACATACCTATTGCAGAGTAGCCCACTATAGAACCTGATATGAAATAATCTGCAAAATCAAAATAATGTTACTTTAATTTAACGGTACATTAAAAATAGAAGACCATGTTGTACTAGAGCACACTTCTGTGAACAAAATAATTTATCACTTTGAAATTCTATCGCCCTTCACCAAAAGAGAGTTAAGGCAGCAAAGTACTATGTTATGAAATGTAATGTGCTAATGCCATAGATATACATGCACTAATTAATTTTTTTTTTTTTGTTTTGAGCAAAAGGAGATAAATAGAATGAATTTCTTTTCAAAAGGAATAAGTGCCTAAATAACAAAATAAAACCCATTTATTTGCAGTGTTTATTGTGTGTAGTATGTAAATAACCGGGTAATATTACACACATCATGTAGATACATGTTAGACCATTATAACATCAATATCTGCAAGGTCACAGTGAAGTGGCACATGACTATGAACATGTTCAGTGATTTTACTTAGTGTTACATAATGGCAGCGCAAATGTTTATATGAACTGGGCCTTTCTACATCACATGTTGGACATTTACTCATGATGGGTACATCATTATGTTCAGTCGGCTATGCAATATTTAAATATTTTCTAAATGCATTTTAATGGAACATAGTTGTAGATGTGTATCACAGAATAACAAGAGTCACAGGTAACTGAAGCCCTGCAGAGCCGCACCTTAAAGGTCTGGGAAGAACAATGTCAGTTTTGAGTTTTCACCTTGAATGAACACATTTAAGAAGGGTGTCATTCTGAGGACGCTCCTATTATTGAAACCGTGAGCAAAGAACTCCACCTGGTGGTCAACTCGTATCACTGCAGATTGGCCTGACAGATAAATAGCGAAATGTGTAATGTTCACATACAGGAGGTAAGCGTAACCCAAAGTTGACATTTTTTGCTCATGTGTGACTCATATTTGTTTTTATATGACAGTATGGACCCCACAGATCACACAGAATCTGATTTTGTGTCTTTTCTCTGTGTTTTCCAAAATCAGATACAGATGTACCAAAGGGAGTCATTCAGTCATAAAGATGTGTAAATGAGCCCAACCATAAAGATATGGGCTAAAGCAGTAAAATGCAACATACATATAAATACAGGAGAATAGTACATGTAAAAAAATCCTATATAGTAAAACATTGACAGGGACTATTGACTATTTGATTATTTTAATTTAGATAGATGGATTCCTTTATTGTCATTGTAAATAAATACAACAAAATTTAAAGCACAAGGTAAAAACCGACCCATTAAAAAATATAAACCAATAAATACTAAAAAAAAAAGTTAATCAATTCAATTCAATTCAATTTTATTTGTATAGCGCCAATCTCAATCGACAATTATTTCTAGGCAGACCTCAAGACTATACAGAGAGTAAACCCAACAGAACCACCGAGCACAAGACAAGGCGACAGGGGGAGGAAAAAATATATATATTCCATTCATACTCCACACCCACACTACACACATGCATGCAAACAAGTAGTGCCCGAAAAATATACACTGATAAGCCATTTCTGCATAAAAATAGTCCCAGATTATTGCACAGGCCTTTTACTTTTTGTGGATTACTCTCATGGTATGTATGAGTATGTTTACTGAAGAAAACCCTGAACAGTTCTAACGTCATTGTTTTTGTCTATGCGGCTCAGTTCTGGACAATAAGCCGTTAATACTGGAGTCTAATATTGGTCACATTTAAAATCATAATGTGCACAAAAAAAAGAAGAAAAATATGATCTGAGAAGTACATTTTGAAACCTTAGGCTACTTCACACTGCAGGCACAAGAGGTGCAAGTGTGATTTTTTGCCTGTACGTGGCCCAGGTCTCTCTTTTTCTTGGCAATGTGAACATCACAAATCACATGGAATCCCATCATTTTAAATCCAATTTGGCCCACTTCCATATGTGGTCTCAAAACAGATACAGGTGCAGCATTTTCCAATGCAACTTGAGTCTGTCATAGTCCCTGAAAAGAAAAAAAATTAATATATGTGTCACTTAATAACTTGTTATTTACTTGTCTGTTGATCACAGAAGGTTAAATCTGTTTGTTTTGTTGTGCATATGGGTCAGTTCAGGAACATCATCTGTACATACTGGAATCTGATACATGACATATTATAATGAGTAATGTGAACTGTCAACCAAAAAATCAGATCTGGCCAATAAATCTAAATTGAGGACTTGGACGTGCAGTCTTAGATCCTTTGATAGAAACTCAGAGATCTGTTAGTTCACAAAACTTTTTCATAGCTTTGAAGGAAATGTAGAATTTTATGACACTTCAAATCAGACAACTCAACCATTCCTTAACATAAACAAAGACATTGATCTACTTCCTTAACAACTGGAAGTCATTTGAGAAGTTTAGGATGAAAATGTAACACATTTGAAAATAGAGACAGCTTTACAGTCTGTGAAGTCTCATAAATACCTACGGTAGTAAGCATTCACAGAGCACAGTTCTCCACCGAGGCAGCTCAGTTTCTCTTCATAGTGAAAACCTACCATTATCATATGAACCTATGCTCATTTCCCCCACAATGTTATTGTACCAAAAGTAATATTTTTACATTTGTTTGACATTCATGATTAGATTGTTTGGCAATGAAAACCTACCATTAGCATTTGGAATCACATACATATCATTATTAGTTCAATAGTTATTCTTGCAATATAATATTTCCATAATAGTGGTTTTCTTCTGGATCTAGCTCCGTAAATGTTGAAGATACATCAAATCCGCAGGCAAGTTACTGAATCAGCAGACTTTCCACTACAATTTGGTGTCAGCAGCATGTCTATAGCTTTACTTACTACCTTACAGTAGCTATTTTTCCTCAACCACTGTAAGTATAAGCATTCTGAATCACTATATCTGGAATATGACCACATCTAGATCAAACTTTGTGGTTTGATAGAATCTATCATCGTGTTATCCTGTGTTTTTGGCTACATTATCGGGGTGCTATTTGTGGCGTAATCAATTCGTCATTTGTGACCTATTCTGAAAATTTCATACAAATCTGTTCATAACTTTTCAAGTTATGTTGTGAACAAACAGATAAATAAACTAACGCAGACAAAAACACAACCTCCTTGGAAGAGGTATAAATACACACTAGCTCATACAGTATATGTCGAAGAATTCAGAGAGAATTCAGTTTGAGAGTTTTGTTGACCTTCACTGGATATAAACCACTGCAGATCGTAAGAAGAGTCTGTGAAGTGACATTGTGTCCCAACCGAGTTATGTCCTTTGCAGATCAGTAAAACATTTGAGTTGAGTGGACATTCTGTCTCCGGAGGATCCCGTGACTATCAGCAGTACTGCAGCATTGTATGACAGCATTACGGAACCGCACCCTTTTGGGTCTTTGCAGCCAACATCTATGTCATTCTCGAAGCATCTCTGACCACTGCTGAGCCTGAAGCTCCTCCATTTGTAGCACAGAGATGAGGAGCGGGTCAGGCACCAACAGAAGCATAATGGATTTCTTTATGCCTGGACTGGATGACATTTTAGTTTCCGAGCAACGAGCAGCATCAGGAGCATACATTTCATTTCCAAACAGCACATCTGGTACAAAAAGGAAAAAGCTGTGGCCATTTCCATTTCTGTTTTCGAAAGCTGGGATGAATTTAAAGCAAAAAAAAGAAACATTACTGTGTCACTGAAATGGTGATTCCTGCTGTCGGTCATGTGACTGAAGTCATGCATTCAGATGCTAAAAATCTACACTTGACACTACACACACTGTAAATGAATACAAAGTAAGTGACACACCCCCTGAGCACTAAATATCTCACACTGTGTCAGTGTTTTTTTTTAGTAACACCTCACTTGTGATGACATGGTTAAGAGCTGGAGCCACAAAGTCACAACCTCCACAACACACACACACACACTATCAGGAAGGGACAGGAGCAGGTGGTTTACTCTAGTTCTAGTAGGTATTTATAACAGTGCGCCTGCATGAGTAGAACTTAAACAGTCATGAAAACGCTGAAAATAGGTGTGGGAAGTCTGTGTGAGCGCGAAAGAGACAGGAAAAAAACAGACAATATAAACAAAATGAGGGTCTCCTGGACTGTATGCCTGTATGACACATTTCATTCCTCTCCAGTGCAGAACCCACCCATTCAGGAGGGACTATGTTATCATAATCTGGCATGGTCCGACACTCACACATAGATATAGTCTCACACAGACACACGATGAGAGCGTCTGGGATTTGAGACCAAATGTGATGTGAATAACATTTTTGTTCCTGTGTACTGTGTGAAACTATGCAAACACCCACATGGTAACATTAAGTTGGGTATTTGATAATTTAACAGAGTAAGGTGACCTGAAGTACATTTGTGTGGTTGTTGTCGTGTGATGTACTATTATCAGAGGTGGGTAGTACTCAAGTATTTGTAATCAGTTGCATGTACAAAAATATGCACTTTTGAAAGTACTGTAGTTGTTTTGCAAAGTACTTTTTACTCTTAGATACATTTGTGGTAAAAAAAAAAAAGTGTACTGTTATTTAGATACACTGTGATACACACCTCAATAAGTATGAATATTTTTAATGCAGAATGTGTAAAATGAACAAAATAATCAGGCCAGTTCATAAAAAAAACTCAGCAACAACACCAGCAAATATTAACAAAGACACTTAAATAAATGATCAAAATTAAATGCATAAATGCACAGAAAGTGAACAAACTAAGCAACAAAAGGAGCAAAATTAAAATAAATAAAATTTAAAAATAAAAAAAAACAAACAAAACAAGAATGAAATTAAGAGAAATGAACCAAAAAAAAAAAATAATCCAGCAATAACAAACAAGCAAAATAAGCAACAAAATCAGTGGAAACAAGACAATCAGATAAATTAACAAATGAATACAATGAAGCAAAATTTTATAAATGAATAAGATGCTCAAACTAGAGTAGTATTTTCCTACTTTTACTTAAGTACTTCTACTTGCGTCATTAGAATGACGCAAGTAACAATACTTTACTTTTGTACCATGTCGGTTTACTCTACCCACCTCTGACTATGATATACGTGTCAACACATTATAGTGTGTAACCTTGGTGCTAAGCCAACACTCTTTTTATTTTAGTCTCTATAAAAGTCCCCAGAGGCTTTACATACTTAGAAATGTGAGTTGCTCTTAAATCCATACTTATGGGCTGTTCCTAAATAAAGGCAGCAGACAGACAGACGGCGGTTCAAACCGGACAGTAACTTATACCACTTCCTCTTGAACCTTGCCCCCAGGAGACATGATTAACTGATCAAATGGATCATCTTCTGCTGCCTGGATCTTTTTTTTGTCCCATTTAGTTCACCATCCCTCATTAGTTTGTGCCCATTAGAATAGTTAGTATTTAAGGACATCACTAATTGATGCTAAGATGTTTCTTTTTTTGTTTTGAAGCTGTGAATGTGGCTCTTATCACAGCATGCACTTCATGCCTCTGCTGTGGCTCTAAAATGGACCTGTAAGCCACATGTGTATTCTTTGGTATGCGAGCATGTGCGGCATGAGTTGCTTCTGTTCTGCGAAATGCTGACAAAAGAGGAGGAAGGTTTCAGAACAGCGCAGAGAGGCTTTAGAGTCATCTGATTTGGAAATCTGGTGGTCATTCTTTGGATTCCTTTGGTTGATGTCTGTGATAAATATGTGATAGGAATGAAGATTCAGACAGTTAAATTTAGTGCTTCCTGCTGAGTCAACAGGACCAGGGATGTAGCTGAACCCAGCCACCAGCTTTTATCATTATCATTTGTATGGCACTCTTTTTCTGTTATGCAGCAAATATGATCAAAAGGAAGACCGTTCTGCTGTTTACAAGCAGTGTTTCCATTAATGGGCACTTACTGACTTACTTTTGCAAGCTGGAGAATTTCAGGATGCACCTCAGGGTTTTCTTTTATGGGGGTCCCTCCTGTGACAGGTTCCAGCTTCTTCATCCTGCCGCTGCTCGTGCTTTGAATGCAGCCCATACTTCCACCCTTATTTTTGCTTTAAACCGTATGTGCCCCTAAGCCAGATCTCTTTGAAAAATCAACTGCTTTACTCCAAGTGGTGCTCCTCGTTTTCCTCCTCTCACTGCTTCATGTTTGGAGGTCTTCCTTATGTTTCTGTTGCAGCTTATGCTTTCATAGGTTCCTCTTCTTCCCCAGTGACTCCTTAGACCCTGCTTTCCTTCTGACAGCCTGCCCAGCCTCAAAATGCACCCCAGATGACTTTCTTCCCCCGTTCCCTCCTCTCCTCTTACAAGAGGTGTCACCAAGCACAGGCCATCCAGTCTTCCCCCCCTCTCCACTTACAACCTCCCCTGTCCCTCACTCTCTGGCTATCCTCACTCTGAAAGCATGCAAGCATACTCTCGCCACCTCTCGTTTCCCTTCCCCCTTTAACTTGCCAATTCCTCCTGCTCTTCACCTCAGCCTCTACAGACCCTCAAATGTCTCTCGTGCTCTCCCATTCCACGTTTGCAGACCCCTCCAGTCTTGCCCTCTCCTCTCGTGTTCCCTCACGTCATCAGGCACCTCTTGCCGTCTCTCCATGGGGGAGAAGGGGGCAGCTGTTTTGGCTTGTTGATGTCAAGCCCTTCCCCTTTCCTTGGCTTCACTTCAAACCCTCTCACTCTCCTCTTCCTCACAGAGGAGTGATTAGGTAGAGCTTCTTTCAAACACGTCATCTGTCATGCACATGAGAACACAGTGTGGGCTTGAATTATTTTAAGTAATAAAACCATCAGGAAAGCAGTTAATGTTTTTTAAATCAGTAACAATCTTTACTGTACTTAATCTCTGTAAGCTCTCTACTAGAGTTTTGCAGGAGGTTGCAAACACATGATGGCAACATTTCTGTCATCTTTTATTCCTTCAGTTGCATGAAGTCTACTGACATGAAAACAAAGATCAGCTCTGTGCTTAAATCTTAGATCTGCGCTCCCCTAGTTAAATTCCTTCACACTACAGCTCTCTCTCTGAAACACACATACATAACTGTATTTTTTCAAACTGGGTTCTCCAGACAAAATACTGCTTTAAGCAGTGAGATTTTCAGGGTTGAGAGGGGAAAATCTCCAACAATAAACTCTTTCTAAAACCATGTTTTTAGCCCCAAGTTACATGATACAAAGCGGTCTTCAGTTTTTAAGTGGAGACAAATCTGTGGCTGAGGGTTAAATATGGTTACAAACCATCAACATGCATCCATCTTTAGTTCAGCAGAGTCACTTTAAGGCTTTTGAATCGGGTGTTTTTCACAGGGGGAGTTTAGAGCTGTGTAGACTTCCACAAAAAAACACATCTAGAAATTAATAAAGAATCTGCTCATTAATAACACAAAATATAGGGGCGGTCATGTTTTAGCTTAGTGTTTAAGGAGGACCCTCCTGTGTGTACCAGCTGATTCACATGGCAATGAGGGTCAGGTGGCTGCTGGTGGGAGGGCTGGATACACACACATGAAACCCTTTAGATCAGATGACTGCTAGATGAAAAACTGAATTGGCTGGACACAATATCCTGCTTGCATTAGCTTTACGTTTTTAAATTTTTTGTTGACGGCCGCAGAAATGTAGCTAAAACAAACAGAACATTGTGCTGCCAACTTATGAAAAACTATCATATTAGTTTATAGGCAAAGTGTGGAAATGCATCCTTTAGCTTTACTGCAGCATGAAAGGCCACTTAATTTTAACATAATCAATAAACTGCACGTGGTGTAAAAACAAAAGACTGAGGTCGATCTAAACAATGAAGCATGAAGCAGGGACCCACGTTAGTACAATGAAACAGACAATAAACTCCAGACTGGGCACCTCTAACTGACAAGCAAGTTTGATAAAACAGAAACTTTTATCATCGATATCTTGAGTGCAAAAACTGCTTGCTTGTCAGGGACTGTAGTGTCCAACCTGAAAACCATGTCTGTGTGTGGGATGCAAGGCTCAGCAGGATCCTGACCAGCTGCAACCTGGAGCCCAGCCCTCAGCAGGGGGTCGAGGCTGAAGAAACACTGAGGTAACATTGTGCCTTTCAGGCCACATGAGGAGGTCTGTAAATTGAGAAAAAAAAAACTTTGTTGTAGCAAATCAAAGTGATGAGTCACATGATGAAACACACCACTGTTTCCTGTAAAAGGCTGCATATTATCCCTGGGGTATGTCAGAGGAGTTTAGAGGGTATTCAGGTAGATGAGTGGACAGCCTGCAAACGTCAAAGATTTAATGTACACTGCAAGGCACACCTTCTCTTCTGGTGTTTTTTCTTTTATTATTGTCAACATTAACACTGAAAACATTCAAACTGTGAAAGAGCACATATGGAATTATGTTGTATACAAAAGAGGTGTTAAACGACCCAGAACATGTTTTTTAATTTTTAGCTTTGATGACAGCTTTGGCATTCTCTCATCAGATTTAGAACGTCGTCACCTGGAATGGTTTTCAAATCACTGGTGCAATAATTTGTGAATTGTCGCTTTCTTAATGTATTTTAGAGCATTAGTTTTCTTGTGTCAAAAAGGGGTGGGAATAATTAATAGTCCTATTAATGCTACTGCAACCACTGTACAAATCCATATTCTGGCAAAAGTTAAGTAGAGAGAAAAGCCAGCCCATCATATTTAAAGTTCTTAAGATTTTTCAGACTGACTTACCATTTCTTAAAGCAATGATGGATTGTCTTCATATTGACATTGCTATGTAAATAATGGCATTGAGGCAATGGTAACAGGCTCTCATTCATTCTCAAGTGCATTATAATCACAATAATAACAAAACAAATATTTGGCACTAAAAACATAGTTCTTGCTTGAAATACAAACTTGTTTTGCAATCCACATTAAGTCTACCTGCGTGTCCTGACCCAGTGTTTGGGAATTGCTGGTCTGAAGCACATTAAGAAGGTAATAAAGGACATAAGTTAACTCACCTGTGAACTGAAAACTGTTCTGGGCGATTACTTTGTGAATCTGACAAGTGCCAAAGCTTGTTATCAAAGCTAATTGTATCTACTTTGGACAATCTAACATATAAAACATGGGTTGTTCAACACTTGAGTTTACGTCAACCTTCCATGTATGTTCTTTTACAGTCTGGATGTCTTCAAAATTAATGTAAGTGCTGACAATAAAAATGAAAACCACTGGAGGTGTGTCCAAACCACTGACTGCTCTTGTAGAATAATAACTACTTTAGATGCCCACACCAGGGTCTCGCTTTGTCCTCCTGCTCTGCATACACTGCATGTACAAAGACCACATACTATTCCAATGTACATAATGACCCCAATTTATTGCAAATTGGAAAACAAGTTCATGTCATTGTCATGGAAATCCTCACCCTGTCATACGCAAATCCAGACGTCCCCCAAATATTTGTATTCCTCACTTCAGGAAGAGTGAATGATTTAAACAGCTGTGGAGAATCCTAAGACGACTAGAAAGGAGACCATGTGAGCCTTTAATTATAGCAATTACTCCATCAGAAACTGCAGAAAGACACATTAGTACAGTGATCAGGGATAATAGTAATGGCACTTGATTCTCTCTGAGGGCATTTTTTCCCCCCGGTCAGTCTTAACATCCAAGTCAGTCCAGTATCCTGTGTGTAACTACATAGTCCTCTTGTGTAACAAAAACTGAATTGTTGAATGGTGTGCTCATGACTCATTAAAGTTTTAAATTAGTAGCCAGTATTACCATTCATGATTGTTAGTATTGGAAGACAGGATTCTTGACTAATTTGTATGTTTCTATGAGATTGAGTTAAAAGACTTATATAATACGATGTTTACTGGTGAATAAAGGGTAACGAAGCGAGATTATGTCTTTTAACTAAGTATTAGGTCAATAGTCAAACAGGTCAAAAACAGAAATAATTAAAAAGGTCCCATTCAGTACATCTTCTGTCAACTCCGGCCTCAACAAATCTGTGATCCACAAATATACAAATTCATTTTTTTCCCCACTTTTTCCATTTATTTATTACAATTAACTCAATGTTATCCATCACTTTTCCATGCGTGTCAAGCTACTCCTTTTTTCCATTTAAAACAAGTCCAGTATGTGACTACTCTTTAGAACCTGAAAAGTCCTGAAGGTAGGGCAGGGGTGGGTGCTTTGAAAGTAAGGGATAGGTCTGATGGAGGAAAGGAGGGAGAAATTTCCTCGCAGGAGCCTCTTCCATGTGGAGATTTTTCATAAGCTATGTGATTATTTTTCTGCATTTGTCATCCGTCTCCTCTTCTTGCACTCTGCAGCCTTGCAATTTCTTTTTTCTTTCTAGTCGACGTCCTCAGCGTCATCTCCTTGGTCTCCATCCATTAGCAAAGCGGCGTATTTACTTGCTGAGCTGAACTTCTGACAAAGAAAAAACACAGAATGGGGTTCAGAACAGTGGCGATAAAATGCCAATATATGCTTCCACTGACCATAAAGGAGGAGGATACAGCTCTGGAAACCATTGTAAATTTTTCTGAAATCAGCAAATATGACATCTATTCCATTCCAGTGTGTTGAATTCAAACACAAGCACACTTTATTGTACTTAATGAAATACTGATTAGGTGATCACCTGAACCAAATCTGATTTAATGAGACGTAAATCGGGATTATTCCACCAAATATTGATTTCTGAACTCCTAAGTGTTGCTTCATAATGAATATGAACTTGTTTTCTTTGCATTATTTGTCTACCAAAGCACTACATCTTTATTGATAAATAACTATTTATGTTCTATAAATAAATGCACTAAATGATATCAATGTTTGGAATTTGGAAGCAATATTGTCAATAGTTCAGAGAATAAAACAAAAATTTTCAAATTCCTCCAACACATATAGACACATACTTAAATAGTAAAAATCAGAAATTGATAATTTTGTAGTAGTCTTTATTTTTCTAGAGCTGTTACTATAAGGAAGGCTTCTCTAAAGCAACTCAAAGCTTCATGGAAACCCTTTACTGAAGAATCCCGCCAAGGCTTTGCAGATATACTCTGCTTTGTTACTTGGTGAGCTTACAGGAGTTGGGGTTTCTTCGTATTTCTTTGGCTCTGGTGGTGGTCTGGAGTCTCGGTCTCTTCTGTTGTCCTTTCTACAAGAAGAATGGACAATGAATTCAAAATGTACAGGTACTACCAACACACACTTAAGACAAAACACCAAGAGAGCACTTATGCTCACTTTGACCATCTAAGAGTCAATACTCAGAACCTATATGGACCCTTTGTAAATAGTGCTCACTAAGTGGTCAATCCTCCCATTTCCAGTGTCCACAACAGCAGCAACACTGAATGCAACACCAGTCGTGTAGCTAATCACAGGCCGCTGTTTACAGATGCCCAGGAAATGTCCTCCCTGTCTTATTAAAAACTTTGCAGTTCCTAGCTTTGGGTGGCTGACCTGTCTGCCTCCTTTCTTCGGTCTCTGTTGGGCCCCTCTCCTCTGCCCCGCCCTGCTCCAGGCCCTGCAGGCCCCCCTCGTGCCCGTGGGGGCCCTCGGTCCCGACGCACACCGTCAGCCTTGTTCTCATCTTAAAGGAGAAGCCAGACAGTTGAGAGAAGGGAGGATAAAACAGTAGACTACACTCACAACACACTGCAGCGCAGAAAAGCCACTGGGTTGGATGCAGACAGAGTCACTGATATAGGGGCAAGTGAGATGTGCACGACCACTTGATTACAAGCTGAGCTCATGCAGTGGAACCTCTTTTTAGTAATTTGATATTTGCTTGCAACTTCTGCTGAAGACTTCCAAAAAAGCCTTAATGAAGCATTGCAGTGCAGCTGGTACAGATGAGACTCCACAAACATTTCAGACAATTACCTGTGTCTTGTCCTGTCTTTTGAAAATCTTATCTGAGGTGAGGTCGTATGCCGCACTGTTTTAATCATCTCATTAGTTGTTACTTAATTTCCTTCTGCAGTTGGCAACAATGACTCATTGGCAAGAGCTAAACATCAGACATCATAGTCTGACATATGCATACATGAGCTTATACACTTCCTGTCTTCATATAGTCTTAGTAACTTTCTGCAGGTACAGCCACACTTGACTAAAACTGTCAGATAGGTAGCCTGAAATCAATAAAGTACTGTGAATTTTTCACAATCACCGCAAACTGGCAGGCAGATATGAGCAAATATTTTTAAGATGAATGACCTATTTGACGGTTGATGCATTTTGCCAAGAAAGCTTAGCAAGTTCCCTGTATTCAGTGACAAATAAAGAGGGTGAAATGTTTGTAGTCATTCATGACAGGGTACTCTGAAATGTAACAGTGTCCATTAGCACCAAGCCTACATCACTGATGTTTAGTGAGAATCACAGCATCACTAGTGTGGCTACAGACATATGGCCTTAGTTTCCTCTTCTAATTGGCATCTTATTTTTATTATTTAGCTTCTGAAAAATTTTCATCCCTTTAAAGTTGCTGCTGTTCTCTATGATGGTGGAATGTGTTTTCTCAAATGAGAATATGGGTAATTTAATCTCCTCATTATGGTAGCTCTCATCAGCAGGCCTACCTTTTCCAGATCCCCGTTCATCAGCAGAGCTTGAGCTGAGAAGAAAATAAAACCAATGAGTGGAAAGCATCCAGAACATTTTGAGACGGAAGATCTCTGAATATGCAGAAAAGGATTTTCCAATTAATTTGTGGCTGTTTTCAAACTGCTGTCTTCTCACCTGAGTTTAGGAGGAACTGAACCACTTGGGGAGACTGGAGAGACCGGTTGTCGGCCGTCACTGTCACCAGAACCTGTGTTAGCTGCACTTCTCTTGGCCCACGCGTTCTCCTTAGGAGGAGGAGCAGGCATCACCTTCAGTGGCTCCTTAGAGGAACTGGTAGATGCGGGGCGTGAAGACACAGGGGATGAAGTGTCACCTTCTCTCCCACTGAAAACCTCATTCTCACCAGAGCGTTCGCTATCTCGACACCGTGACCCTGGTGGATTGAAAAATGGAAAAAGTTGTTTCAAGAAGGTCTCCAGTTCTCTTTTTGTGGCAAGACTTGTATATAAAGAAAAGCAGAGGCAACTGATACACACAGACCTGCCACCTAACACTAGTTAAAGAAAATCCAGCTTTCTGAATGTAATGTATTGTAAACTCTGCCAAAGTGAAATACAAATGTCCCACCTCTTCCAGAAGAACTTCCTTGCTGAGAGGACTCACTTCCAGTACGAGATCGCTCAGCTTGAGACTCCTCATTACGCCAACTTGGGTCCCTGAAAACAATAAAGATAAATCCACTATTTATATGTTTCAACTTCAATTAACTGTATTCCTTTGTCAAAATAAAAGATACTTTTCATTCTGTAAAACACAAAATATACAAACAGAACACAAATTGCAGACACCTGAATAACAAATTCAGGTGCCTGCAAGTGTCAAGACATTCAAATCAAATGCTTTAACACTTCCTTCAAGATCATGTGAATTCAATTTAGGGCCGATTTCAGGGAAAATATATTTTCTTGTTGAAGCACTGGAAGTAAATATAAAGTTTAGTAGGTCATATATGACTGCATGGTAGACTTTACATAAGGCAGAATAATAAAACTATGCTTGTGGCAATAACCGCCTCACAAATTTCAGACAAATGATAACTAACAATTGTTAAAGTAGTAGTAGTTTGTGGTGTCAAAGTAATCTCTGACCTGTCTCTCATCTTTCTGTCAGGGCCTCGGCCCTTGTCCTCCTCCAGCTGCCTCTGGAGTCTCTCTTCCTCCTTCTTAAGTCTTTCCTCTACTTCCCTCTCCTTGGCTGCTGTGTCAACTGGCTTGGCACCACCAAAGATGGATGAAGTCCTACTGTTGGAGGGTGGACCTGCTGCAGGGGAAGTACCGCCACTGCTACCTTCCTCATCCTTGGGCACACTACGAGGCTTGAGGTTGAGCTTGGGTCGCTGCTGAGGAGCTGAGATGAGCACAGGAAAGATTGATATTAACATGGAGTCTTGAGACTATGACCATCAGAAAACTAAGCCATTCAAGATTAATTACGAAGTCTAACAGGAGTGTGAAATGAATACATACACTTCTAAGCATAAGCTTGGACACAGCTCGTCTTCAAATGTTATTTCTTTATTTTTATTATTTTCAACATTTGTACATTAATACTGAAGACATCCAAAATGTGTGGAATTATATTACATATTTTTGTACTGTATTTTTCGGACTATAAGGCGCACTTAAAATCCTTTAATTTTCTCAAAAATCGAAGGTGCGCCTTATAATCCGGTGCGCCGTATATATGGATTTTTCCTGGTTTGTGCTTACAGTAAAATTGGTTCGAAGTCAGTATGTGGTACACCGCGCTCAAAAATCTGTCAAAAATGCTTCAGTACAACTTTTTGTTATTGTGGAAAGCCTTGAATAAATGTTTAATTTGTAACATTTTTAATAAAGTTTGATTTATCTAAGTTTTGTGTTGCGTATTGTGCCTTATAATCCGGTGCACCTTATGTACGGAAAAAAACCAAAAATTGATCTTTTTTTTGAGGGTGCGCCTTATAGTGCGAAAAATACGGTGCATATATAATTATACAAAAAAAGTGTTAAACAGCCCAGAATATGTTGTATATTTTAGATTGTCCAAGGTAGCCATATTGCGCTTTGATGCCACCTTTGCACACTCATGGCATTCTCTCAACAGATGTGTTTTTTTTTCCACAGGTATGTCTTTTCAAGAGTTAATTTATGCCATTTTTGTCTTCTTAATGTACTTTAGACCATCAGTTGTCTTGTGGAGGGGAAGACTGGGTGCAAAGTCAATAGCCCTTTCAGTGCTACTACAACTGCTGTATAAATCCACATTATGTCAAGAAACAGAGTTAAGAGAAAAGACAGTGCGTGCTTCCTTTAACAAATGAAAGTATAATGATAGACCGTCTTTTTAATCCAAGAAACTTCAAGTGTTAAATGTGTCCCCAAGCAGTCATCAAAACTGTCTCGAGGAGTACTCCCAGTTCCGGAGGTTGGCAATTCTAATAAAATTTTCCTTTGCAGCAGATGTAACATATTGCCTCTTTCTTGAGAAGCCCACAAAAGCAGGTTCCATGAAATGTTATTTTTGGGGACTGCACTTGGGGACAATGTTGAGTCTCTGATAATAATATAAATACGTAATACCGACACATGGTGTAAATATACACTATACCCTCACCTCTCTCCTCACGCCTGTCGTCCCGTCTCTCGTACCGCTCATCACGGTCTGCATAACGATCCCGATCCCCATAGCGATCACTGCTACCCCGACTGTCGTCATAATCACGTCGGAAGCCACTGCCAAAGGCACGACGGCCACCTCCACCACGAGCGTCATAACCTTGAAATAGATAGAGAAAACATAAAACATGGTGAGTCAAGGCATCTTAAATTTGCATATTAAACACATTCTGAGGTTAACACTGAACACAAACAAGCAAAACGACTCACCTCTGTCATAATCTCTGCGATCCCTGTCATCATAGCGATCCCTACGATCTCTGTCATCGTAACGATCCCTGCGGTCCCTGTCATCATAGCGATCTCGATAGCGGTCTCTTCCACCATCATAGCGATCATTGTCCCGCCGTGGTCCATCTCTGTAACGATCTGACTCATAACGGTCTCGTGATCCTGTATGAATTGTACCAGATAAAGATGTTGCATTCACATATGGGGCTTCTTTTTGAATGGGGGCATTAAACTTCGCTGACAGAAAAGCACATGTTCTAGATTGGGTGTGGTAGTCACAATAAGAAGCATGGACTGTCACTGGAAAAGACAAAATAATATTTGGCTCACTCTCTCCAAAGGCATCATCTCTTCTGGGAGGTCCATCATCTGTGTCTGCACTGGGTCGAGCCCTCCAATCACTGTCTGTCTTGTCAGGACCTGAGTCTGCCATCCGTCCACCCCTGTCTCTGCCACCCATAGATCCACTGTCTCTCTCTGGAATATGTTTAAGTATATCATACAATGCAATAATCTGAATATGAAAATTAAGCCATGAACTATCATTTGATATACGGTTGAGGTCAAAATTATTAGCCACCATGATAACTTGGTTTTTTCACAATGTTTACTATGGTTCTCACTCCAATCGTGGATACTTGGAAACACGTCAATAACTTTGCATATCCTTCTGCTTTGTGTCCATCAACAATCCTTCTCCTCAGATCTAAATTCATGTCTTTTGTTTTTGGAATTATAATTTTACAAGTGATTCCTCAAATACATTTATTCTTTATATAAATAGTGGCTAAGGCTAACCTTTAAATAGTACGAAATAGTAAATTTCCACACTTCCTTTAAGTACTGTGCCAGCAGTGGACAACAGACTGTCTAAACCCAATATAATTCAAGAGCAGAGAAAATACTCAGCCTTATTTGGATTTCTTTTAACTACATCTGCATCCTTACCCATCAGGGTAAGGATGCAGATGTAGTTAAAAGTCTTTTCACGACATATATGTAGGCTAGGGCTGGGGGGGTGGGGTGGGAGGTGTCAGACATGAACATTTGTCGATGTACAGTGTAGTAGACTTGGACCTTGTTTATGTTTATTCTGTATTTTGTATATACTGTTCTTTAAATGTTCAAAATAGAAAGAAATCTATGAGTGTATCAGTTGCAAACTTCCTCTTGTGGGACATTTGCATGTACATGTGTAATAAAATGGCTACATCACTGCAAAAGAAAACAGTGCCAAGAAAGCCAATTAAGGTCTGCCTTAATGCCCACTCCAAATCTTTATTAGAAGTTACTTGCTCAAAGGCTATTTCATGTTGCAAGGGGTACTTTGTAAACAGTAACATGCAGAGAACACAAGGGGAGGAGAATACTGACTGAAAAAGTCAACCAAGTAGGCTTGACATGGTGCTTTCCGTGAATGACACAAAGTACAATTGACAAAGAGCTTACTACATACCTTTATCATTAGACTGATCTGCAATATCCACACGGATCCTACGATTTCCCAGGTTCTGTTGGTGCAAACAGGAGATATGTAGTAACACAGACTGTCTGGTATAATTTTCTAATTTAATTTAACACTATAAAACACAAACAGTTACACATTGTTTCTCTGTATTCTCTCACCTCTTCACTGAGACTAAGAGCCCTCAACAGAGATTCCACATCATCAAACTCAGCATAGCCAAAGCCCTTCAGCCTCTCTGGGTTATTGAGCTCTCGAGGCAGACGCACTGCACTGATCTGAAGAAGAAAAGTGACAGATTAACATACAGAGAAGATTTTGAGTGGGCTGGGCTGCCAAGAAATCTGCAGCAGCATACAGTTTGCTCAAGTAAAGGTCAACAGAAACAAAGTAGTATGCGTAGTGATGGGTACAGTGGATGGATCAAAAACCAGATACATATTGCTTCTGTAAACTGAGGACTCATCTCAAATTGTTACTTTATTAGATTGTGCGTGCAACACCTACTGCCAAGCCGCGGAAAAAGTCTTTGATAGACTCCTCAGTGACTTCATAGGGTAGATTGCCCAGGAAGGCCGTGTAAGGCGGGCTACGGGGCAGGCGGGATCGGCTGATATTGGGTTCCCGGGCAGATCGAGGCGCAGTAGGCAGGATAGAGCGGTCGATTGGTGGTGCCCGGTACGTATCCTCCTCTGTGTGCCACGAGGTCGAGACTGGAGGAAAAAAAATAAATTTTTACTTTAAGTTATTGGACTGAAGACTTCCTTAAATAGAATGAAACACATGCTGCTTTTTGCTTTGTTAAAAAGATAAATAAAATACAATATGAACTATTGAAGAGTGTATCCTGAAATTACACCTAGTACACGTCATCACTGTGTGACCTGCTTCTAAGAGGTAACAGGTCAAGGTTCAGCTATTTATGTTATCACAAGATGTGCAGATATTTGTGCTGTAAAAAAAATAATAATCAAAAGGAAGAGTGACCATAACTATTGTAAGATAGTTATTGTAAGGTAGATCATCTGTGGAGGCATGGACGGAGCTTAATAAACTCTCAAGAGGCATGTGCTGTTTGGCAAAAACAGTGTATTTGTCAGTGTCTGTACAGACACTGACACTTTATCCTTTTGGTTAACAAGCAGCAACATTGTGCAGTCATAAACCAATTTGTACATGCAGGTTTTAGAATTCAACATAAGGTCTCAACCATAATACAGGAGTGACTTTAAATACATAAACTGATCTTGTTAAATGTCTTAAACAGAATGTGGAATGAACTAAAATTTTCACTGTGAAAAAGCTACTGACTACTGTAAATAAATAACTTGTGCAGCAGAAGCAAATATGATGGGATTTCCTTTGCTTTATAAATGAATAAGAATGCCTAAGATGCTTGGTTTGTTAATAGTTTGGTGAATATTGAGGAAAAAAGTTGCCTATACACAGACCCTACTCAATTATAAGAGAATCGAACTGGAAAGTGTTGTCAAACAGTCTTCTACATGCTCTACAGCTTCAAGTTTCAACACATTTACACAGGAAACAAAATGAATTTGCATTCCACGAAGTATCACACCACATATTCCACTGCTCTACCAGTTCAACTGCATTTTGGGATCTTTCTTAGGCATATACTTAAGGAAAGCAAACAGTAGTAGAAAACGTCTTTGTGGTAAAATGAAAAACAACCCTTGTGTGTCAGCATGTTCTTACCATCTCCGTCCAGGTCATCAGTCTCATCTGCCCAGCTAGTGGACTTAGTTGGATAGCTGGGGGCCACGCCACTGCCCCCACTGTCCTCTGCCAGGAAGTCAGTCAAAGTGAGGGTCTTCCCCTTCTTATTCTTCTTCTTAGCTGGAAGGGTGATAAACACAAAGTAAAAACTCACTGACTTGATAAACTTACTGGTATTTTCCATCATAAAATTCTTTCAATTGCAGTATTGATAAAAAATACATTTTGCATTGTAATAAAGATAATGCACTGTGCGTTATTGCTCAAAGACTGCTCTAAAAACAGTCTGACAAGCACATAGGATATTTACATATTAAATTACTATAGCTGCATGCTGGTGCTGACGGAATGTATTTGTAGTGCCAAGGAGTAGTAAGATACTGTCTATTCAAGGCAGATGAACACTGACCAGTATTTGTTCTGCAGAGTAACCATGTAGTGGTCTGCCTATCAAACTGTCACTGAGCTGCAAGTCAGAAAACACTTGCCTCTAATATTTGTTTATTTACTTAGTAATGTGCAAATATTTTGACATGTTCCAAACACCAAGTCTCACTTTCCACACATAGTTTCAGTACTGTACTCTGGAAGCAACCAGTCATGTATCTATTGCAGAACACTCCCCATGGTGTCTGTCTAACTGGCAAATAGGTTATGAAGCACCCCCTGGGGCTCACCCACACCTCTGAACGGAGAGCAGGTCTGGTTTGTTTTGATCTGTGCCAGCTTTGTCGATCTGTGGGATCGGCAAAGCTGGCAGTAAAAAAAATATAGCAGTCAGGACATTCTTTACACACGTCATTACAAAACCTACACACCGACCGTTTACAAATGTACCATAATGCAAAGTCACTGTTTACAACTGGCAGGCTCGGCTGTCTCTACTTGTGCCATGAAGCAGGACATAATATCCTAATTATTATTTAAAAGCATTCCTCCGCAGCTATTGTGTCAATAGCAAACACGCTGAGTGCTACATACCGTTGAGCTGTGGCTAAACGAACTTCTGCTAACGACACTGGCAAAACAGCTGTCAATTGAAGGGCCAAATTAAACATGCCGTTAATGACTTGCTAGCTAAGTGGGTCGCTTTTGTCTTGGTGCTTATGCGGGCTTAGTCAGCAAGGGACTGCTGACGGGGGAAGTATCCCTGCTTAGCTGGCTAGGTTTTAGGGCCTAGCGCTAGTCGCAGCGGCAGGATCCAAGTGCGCCATCATCGGGACAAGTCTTGCCCGGACGGGACGACTCAAAGTTGTGAAGCTACTGGTGAAGTGTTTAGGATGCGACCCAACAGGCCCAGCTGCCCCGTTTCATCAAATAGCGATATGAGGGGAGTCAGCCTGCACACGTGGGGAGACTCCTCGGGCAGCAAGGACTCCTCGGCCCAACCCCTCCTCCACGAAACGCGCTTGCGCCCGCCGCTTATCTGCTCTGAGCGCCACGGCGAGCCCCGCTACAGATATAGCCACAATGTGGCAGCTCTGCACGCAGTTAGAAACATTTAATAACGTGTCACACACTGCCGTACACATGTAATAACACAACCGACTAAAAGCACACCTCCAAAACACCGCAATACATTTCTTCTCGCGAAAACACAACACGTAGTCAGCAGGTTAAATGCTCAGACTGTGCAAGTCGTTGCTTAGTTCATTTGCCTTCCACCATCCGACACGTCTTTACCGGGAAAAAAACAACCGACAAAACACGTTCATACACACGGGACAACGACACGACACTATAAGACACGGTATTAAAAATTCTCAAACTCTGTGTAATTTATCAAAGCAAGATAAAACCTTCCGAAATTCCCCCCAATAACCCAGATCGTTCACCCACATAAACCTCACCTGACGCCGCCATGTTGGAGAGCGAGTTCGTAGTGGTTCCCGGATGTAGGCGTCAGAGGTTTATCATCGGGAGCGCGCATCACGTTCACGTCTCTCTCCCCCTCGTTTGTTTACTGAGCTAACGGCAGACCAAGTCCTACAATGTTTCCCCTTTTCAAATTAATTTCTATCACCTACATCACCACTCAAAAGATCGGACACATGTGCTCCCTCTTTATTATGTACTATTTTTCAACATTGTACATTACTGCTGAAGACATCCGAACGGTGAAAAAAAACGTATGGAATTCTACAGTAAACAAAAAAGTGAAACAAGCCAGAACATCCATCCATCCTGCTTTACATAAGTAATGGCAATTTTGTCTTATTGTTGGTTAATTTCATTTTCTTGATTATTTAGTTCATTTATATCGATTTTTACACAATTTACTTAATTTTGATTTTGCACTTATTTAGTTATTTGATGTAGTGTTGTGAACAACATTGTATGCTGTCATTCATTTTAAGTTAATGTTGTAGCTTGTTTTGTTTCATTCACTTGTTTATCTTCTTCAGTTTCTTGATTATTTCGTTGATTTGTATTCATTTTCTTGACCATTTTCTTAATTTTCTTCATTGTTTTTATTTTCTTCATTTTCTTGCTTACTTTGTTCATTTCGTTGATTGTTTTCTTAATTTTGTTCATTTTTAAAATAAATTATTAATTATTAATTTTGTCGCATATTTTTGCTCATTTTGTTTATTTTATTGATTTCTTGGTCACTTTCTTTATCATTTTGTTGAATTTTGCTCTTGTCTACTATTTTCTGTTTATTTTTACTCACGTCCTTAATTATTTCGATCTTTTCTACTCATTCTCTTAATGTTCAGACAAAATCTACACCCTTCCTTGGAACAGTTTTCAATTCAGAGGTGTGCTTTTCCAAGTATTAATTTATGCCATTTCTTGCCTTCTTGCATTTGCATTTCGGAGTTCTTAACATTTTTTGGATTGACTGACTTTCATTCCTTTCATTCCTACTGTTCTTGTTACATAACTATTTCTTGCTATAATATGGAATTTGCACAGTAGTTATAGTAATGTGAATCAGGCTATTGACTCTGTATCCTATCACTTTAGCCGCAGTGCATTCAAGCTTTTGGACATTACTTTGGCTTTACCACTCCTTATACTTTATTATTCCTCACTTAACCCTGTGTCCTCAATTGCAGACAAAGCACTCCTCTTTGAAAGAGCAAATTCAAGCAAATGATTCTACAAATGTTCCTAAGATAAAAGCTGTCAAGATGCAAAACTTTTTTTACAACAAGGTAGCATGCTGCTAATAAGAAAGTAACCCACCTGGATATAGAGAGAAGCTGCTCTGGAAAATACTGTACAGGACATGTGTTATACAGTATGTAGACTAATGGGTTTCTGGCCTTCCAAACTAAATAAAACTGTTTTCATAATTTTAAAAAGACCAGTAAGTCTGTTATGAAAAAAGGGAAATATATAGAGTTTCAAACTGTTGAACAAATCTTGGCTTCTAGATCTGCTGTTCTGCCCTTTACAGGGACATTTCCTTCATGTAAGTGTTCCCCTTCATTTCATCAAGCATTTTTAACATGCTCTTGTTTACAGTCATTGTTGGGTTTCTATTATTAATGCTTTTTATTGTGGTAGCTGGTCAAACAAAGCATTATTAGGCCTTTATTGAATGGATTGTGTAATTTCTCCTGATGTTATTTATCTGCATTCCTGTGCTCATTCAGTGTGTATTTTGATGCAGAGTTAGTGTGTATTTTGATGCAGACTTAGTATAACTGAACGTAAAGTGGGCCCAGAAAAATGTAAAATCAGTTATAACAGTCCAGGTTGTAATAGAGGTGGTGACCACTTGGGGGCTGCATAATCCCAGCGTGAACGATGAACTGGTGGTACAGCAAACCTTTTCACACTGTCTGCAATGTAACGGCATTTCATATGAGTCACATTTCTCTGCTTAGTATTCTCAACTATACATTCCAAACTATATTTTTAAGTACACTCAGTTCATCTGTCTGCTGTTTATTGCTCTGCATGTTGTTGTGTTCAGAGAATATTAATAATGATAATAATAATACGGTTACTATTTTGCTGAAAACACATACCAGCAGTGACACCATGAGAACTGTCCAAACTGTGAAAGCCCAACAATGAGCTGAATGCGCATTAATAGTTTATAGAGCTGTGGGAAACTGTAGAGCCAGTTTATTTGAGTAAGCATTTTTCTCATGCAAGTAGTCATGTTACTATTTTGCACTTCATCACAAGTACTAATATGAAAATTTAATGTTCATGTGTGGACTGTTCTGCCCTTATGCAATGAATAATTATGTGTAACTTAGCCTGTAATTTTGAATTCAGCAGGACATAACAAGTGGTGTTTGGAGTAAACCGCCATGGTACCCAAGTATAAGAACTGTTACTTTATAATTATAACTGAAAATGAGGTAAAAGTACTCCTAAAAAAGTACTTGAGTAAGAGTCAAAAAGTATCTCATAAAAAAGCTCAAGTAGTGAGTATCTGCATAATGAATAACATTTACTTAAAGATTTTGTTAATTTTCTTTTTTTGCTTATTTTGATGTTTAATTTGTGCATTTTTGTCCATGCTTTCTTATTTTTTTCATTTTTATTATTCTACCTCAGCATTTTTACTCATTCTGTTAGTTAATTTGTTCATTTTGTTAATTTACTATATTCTTTTATTCATTTTGCTCCTTTTTTGTGTACCTTGTTAGATTCAATATTAGTTTAGTTCAACATTTTTGCTCATGTTATTGCTTACCCTGGTGATTTAATGTGTTGTGTCTCTGATTTGGAAAAAAAACTCTTTTCACCACAGTTGTAATGAAGAGTAAAAGTACTTTGTAAAACAGCGACTCTTGGAACTACATATTTCTGAACAATCTATTCAAGTGCATGCAACTGAGTTAAAGCACTTGAGTACTACCCACCTGTACGGTATATATAACAAGGACAGAAATCAGCCAGATGTGCTAAAATGATCTCCCTCAGAGTTTTGTGAGATCAAATAATGGATAAACCTCATAATCTGTTAATTATCCAGACGCCTGATATTAATAGAATATTCCATTTTCCTAGGAAGTCATAAGTCAGAACTTCTGAGTTGACCATGTTTCAGCTGACAAGATGGAAAAATGTTAATGCTCACAGGAAGGCCTTGGTTGTGCTTTCCCTTTTGGAGTATAGACAAGTTCAAAACAAATATTCTGTCTACCTGATAACAACGCAACAGTACTGTGTATGATGTCAAACAAATAACACAGACCTGATGTTAACAGTAGAGTGGTCCCTCAGTTCATCTAAATAGTTGCCATCTTGAATTGTTATATCAGATTTGGTGGGGTTTCTTCAACTTTCCCAGTTAGAAATCTGACCTCAGGGGCGTTCCAAAAGAATCTTGCAACTAGCATCTTAGCAGTTCTGGCTTTAGAGTACAACTGTAATGAATGTCAGGAAAATTCTAGTCTGTATCAGTAATGGACAAACACTCTCTGCAGCTTTTTCTATTAAAGGTTCATGAGTGTGATTTTTAGTGACACGTAGTGGTAAAGTTGCAGACGCCGACGACAGTGTTTCCCAAACTTTTTTTCTTGGGACACAATTCCCTCAGTAGAACCACTGTTGAGCTTGACTGTTTGGGCTCTTAAGTGGAAAAAAAATAGCAGTGGACACAGCAGGTGATGTCAGTGTACCTCTAACCTGAATATCAGCCTATAAATGAAAATAGAAGAAAAGTATGTTTGTTCTGAGCTAGTGTAGGAACATGACGGTACAACATGGCAGACATCAGGAATGACTCATTTTAAGGGAATGGGTCGGGGCTGATTTCTATTTTCAGGAGATTATACATTAATGAAAACATAAGAAGCAGCATTATATTCCATTTCCGTAATTAGATTCCTCCTGAATCCTGTAAATCTTACAAAGTGAACCTTTCAGTTTTTTCATACGTACATCTCCCAACCCAGTCTCTTAGTGGCACATTTTCATCATAGCTCTGTTTGCTGCCAAGAAAACAAAGATAAATCAATAACAATACGCAAGATACACAAGAGTGCGTCAAACTATTTTATTCATTTCATTTGGCTGCCATGGTTGCTTTCAAAATACCCTTGCCCATCCATTAAAAAAAGTCAATTTTTTTTATTAGTTTAGTTAGGACAGGCTTGATGTTTTTAATGTAGAGTTGTTGGCAGTTCTCTCTCCATTGTTGGGATGGTCCAAGACGTTTTGTTCCAAATTAGCTTGTGGCTGCCAGCTCGTCCAGTGCATCCTGGAGCCTGCAAAAAACATAAATTACACCTTTGTTAAACTTGTTATGTAACCACTGCCAACTGAAACCTGCTCTTCAGTTTAAGGATTACATATACAGCCATGCAAACCACAATTACAAGTACCATCATCATCATCACTTTTCCTTGAACCCTTTATGTCCTTCTTACTTGAAGTCTCCCCCATCCAGCAGCCTCTTGTATGTGTCAATCTCTGCCTCCAGTTTCATCTTCATGTTGAGCAGTATTTCATAGTCCTGGGTCTGTTGCTGGATGTTTGCACGCAAATTGGTCAGCTCCGCCTCCAGACGCATAATAATGGCATTGTACTTTTCAATTTCCATATTGTTTCGCAGTTGTGTGTTGCATAGGGTGTCTTCTAATGATGCTTTCTGAAAAAAGATTGAATAAGGCCAATGAAAAGAATTACAGTACATCAAACAGTACACAAATGCTTACCAAAGCTTAAACAGAGATTTTACAGAAATGCGTGCATACTAAGCTCTGTTGGGATGCAAGTTCAATTTCCAGCGTCTGTATCTGTCTGGTTAAGTCACTCTTCTCCATTTGTGCACCCTGGAGAGCTTCTGTGTTTTGTGAAACCTGCACCTGAACATCTGCAATCTAACAGAGTGATTAAGAAAGGATGTTAGCTACATTTAAAAAAAATGTCGTCATTCCTCACTACCAGAGAAAACATTACCTGATTTTCATGCCACTGTTTCAGGTCCTCTGCATTCTTCATTGCCATCTTTTCATAGTTAGCCCTCATGTCCTCCATGATCTGTGATAGGTCCTGGCCTTTAGGAGCATCAACATCCACTTGTATGCCTGACTGGGAGATCTGGTTCCTCAGCTCCATCACCTCCTACAAAAAAGATACAAAGAGAAAAAGGAACCAAAATGTCAATTACTTATGACTGTACTGTCTGTTGTTATAATTAATGTGGATGTCCCGTTAACTCACATTCTCATGGTTTTTCTTGAGGAAAATAAGCTCCTCCTTCACAGTTTCAATCTCACTCTCAATGTTTAACCTGCTCATGTTGGTATCATCAATGACTTTCTTCAGGCCGGCAATGTCAGCCTCCACAGACTGACGGATCGCCATCTCATTGTCAGACCTGCAGGAGTGCAAAGCCAGATTCAAACTCCATATTGTACCCTAAATATACTCTACATATAGGGCAAATTGGACTTAAAAAATATAAATCAACATACTTTACTTTGAAGTCATCAGCAGCCAAGCGGGCATTGTCAATCTGGAGAACAAAACGAGCATTTTCCGCAATCTTGTCGAAGATCTGGTGAGAAACAAAGTAATCAGTGTCAAAAATAGTGTATTTTCTTTGATCATTAATGACATTAATTTACATTTAGTGTTTGCTTGTTAGCAACCTTAAGCAAAAAGTCATAAATGGGTTCTGATGAAATTTTCAGGTAATGTCAACAATCACCCTGGGATTTGTTGATACTCTGAATGCAGCATTTTTGTATCGTGTAAATCTGGTGTCTGTTATTGGAACTGCAGCTTGTAGTGTTCTGGTGTGACTCTGAGTGCTGACTAATTTTATTTTTTCTGCAAAAATGCAAAGAGTTAAACTGATACTTAAAGCATAAATTGACCATTTGCTCCAGTCTTTAAGAGCAGTATGATTGCAGTGTTAAACAGAACTACAGAATTACACATATGATGTGAATCACTGTTTCCTTCATGTAACAATAGAAACCCAAGAGTCAAATTACACAGTAGAACCACCACATGGGTTGGATCCATAGTCGCATTCAGTGAAAAGAGGAACCACAAACTGAAGGACAGGAAGAAGGGTGTTCCCATGCCAAAACACAATCTGGTTTGTTTTAACATTGTTAAAAAATGTGTTTCCTGTCTGAAAAAGTCTCACCCAGTTTATTATTTGCAATATTCTCCCAGCTGAACCATCATTTCTCTGCATATACAATCTGTGTGTGTTTATATGTGCACAGAATCTTTTGTGTATGTACGTATCGCTGATTGATGTGTTTATGTGGCCACGGTGTCCTGTTCAAGACAAAAAAGGAAGTACTTAACGCTTTATGTGTTGAGAAAAATAAAATGAAATTGGCACCATGAATGTGCCATTATGCGACATCGAAGAAGTGTCTTGGAGAAGAATGTGACATTTGACTCCTCTAACTGGAGCTCATTGTTGTACAACTATTCTGCCAGACATGCTCACACACACTGACAGTATGAGAGGCTTTGTGTGTGTGTGTGTGTGTGTGTGTGTGTGTGCACCACTACCACACATCTGTTTCACATTGAGGTCCTCCTACACCAAAGAATGCTTTTAGAACCTCCATATACAAGCTAAACCATTTGGAAATTCTTTTGTTTGGTCAGTGTTGCTTGGCACTTGGGTATGACTCGCATGAGTATAATTCTCGTGATTGTGATTCATTGCAGGAAGTTCTGACCAGTCTGTAGCACAAGGGTTTTATGAGGGGGAGGGTCAGAGTTTAGCAACCACACCCTTGCAAGAAATTTAATAACCTACAAAAGAAAGGCTGCCCACTTGAGCATGGGCATTGACAGTCTCTATGTTTAAAATTGGGTTCATGGAAAACTGTGAATAAAATGACCCCGTCCCTTTTACTGTCTGTTTCAATTGGTTAAATCAACAATATCCTTACATTCACAACAGATTGCTAGTGTCAGATTACATTTTCATGCGCACTCACCTGTTTGCGTAGGTCCTCAATGATGGGTTCATACTTGCTGTAGTCTCTCATCTCGACCCCTCCCTTCTCAAGGGCCTCCCTGATCTTCATCTCCAGCTGCTTGTTGGCCTGTTCCAGGTTCCTCACTGTCTCAAGGTAGTTGGCCAGGCGGTCGTTCAGGTTTTGCAAGGCACCCTTCTCATTGCCCATGATGGAATTACCTCTCACATCTGTAGCTGCTCCTCCACCGAAACCTGCACCCATACTACCACCCATTCCACTGCTCAGCTTGAAGGCAGAGGAGGATGAGGTGACTGGGACGCTCGAACGCAGGGAAGATGCAGAAACGGAGGAGATACGAGCATCCCGTCCACCAGCACCAGCATGAATGCTGACAGCACGGTGCTGGGGTGTGGACCGGGTGAAAGAGAGGTGGCCAGAAGGCCCCTGGCTGTCTCCTGCTCTGTAGCTGAATGTGGACATGCGGAACATTTCTGTGAATAAAGTGGAAAATTAGATGTGGAGGCTCAAAGCTGACCGGCTTAGAAAATGACACTGGCAGCAGGAAATGGGGAACTTATACTCCTCCTGCTTCTCCCACAATCACAGCTGGTTTTTTAGACCCTGCCCACTTTAACATCGCCCCATTCTTCTTTTCCTGCTCCCCTCCCTGCTCTCATCCACCCACATGTTCCCTTTTTTTTTATCCCAAACTAGAGTTTCTTTCTCAAGGCAACAAAACATATGCTTTATACATTATGAAGCATATGTTGCCACATTAAACATTGTCACTGAGTAACCAAAGCAAACCTCTATCATCTGAGCTGCCTGTAAATGACATGAACCATGCAGCAAATAAAAACAGCAACAGTGAAGTGATATGCTTTCAAGTTAAGATAAATCTGAAAGAAAACTGTCAATAAGATGCATAGTTAACAGTGGACAGAAGAGCTAGCTCCATAAACATGCAACTAAATTCATTTGGTTTTCCCATAAAAGGCTTGATGCCAACCATTTGCTGCATAGTTTCTAAGTTTGTGGTCAGACCAGCCCAAAATAAACAAACATTCAGTCTACTTTGCTATCTCGACTAAGCTGAAAACAAGATAGAGTGGCTGCAGCATAAAACCATGAGGGAAAAAGTAGCATTTTTAACTGTTTACTAAGAAAAGAAAAATAAATGTAGAAATATTGATTTTTACTCAGTATGGAGTAGATGAAGACAATAAAATGTGTGATTTTTAAAAGACAAAACCCAAGGTTCAAATATTCTACAGAAGAGGTCCCTAAAGAGGTAAACCGATAGCACCTTTTTCAGTGAGAAAACAATTGAAAGGAAAGAGAAGCTGCCCTCATTCACTGATTATACTGTAGGCGATTATCTGCATGGATTGTTTTGTTTAGGATTTGGAACAAGTGTCTTTTAAGCCATATCCGTGATACATATCATGAGAACAACTTTTAATATCTCAACATGAGGAGTGTTCTTTCTTCCTCAGTCTTTGTCATGCACATGAAAAGCACACCGCTGCAAAACAACCAGGGCCTATTAGCAATAAAGGGTCAGAATCTCTAAAGCACTACGAAATGAGGAAAAATATATAAAGAAAATAAACTGCAATATTCTGGTATGCAGTGTGACCTTAGAAGGGTTCATGCAAGTTTTAGTGAGAGTAGAGTTGAAAACAAAGGATTTTCTTGTGGATCCAGAGCACTGTACAAGACCACTGAGAAAAAACACTCACCCCCCCAGACAACCCAGTTTTTTTCTTTTTAAAAGAGCTTCATCATCATAGTTGATCAAGTTTCAGTGTTTCTCACACTTTACACATCTCGACCCAACAGATCACATTTGGCTTCATCACATTTATTCAGTGTTCTTTTTAAGACGCAAAAAGAAACACAAAACCACAAAGAAAAAGCAAAGGAGACACCACAGAGTCTGGCCTTGGTCCACAACAGGCAGCTATAAAGAGGAACATTGAATTAAATCAGCATGACTCATACCTCATGACAGCATCTTTAGTGTCTTGTTTATTTGGGTGTGTTGACAACGATCTGCCTCAAAGATGTCACAAAAATTTAGTTCAATTAACCACCAGAAACATGTATTTATATAGACTGAGATACTCCATTTGTAACTCATTAAATAGGTTTGAATGGGTCTGAATTCCCCCTCAGATAAGAAAGAGGAAACCCACTGGAGCTGGACTCTCAGTCGTTATAGCAACACAGCTGGAATCTGGAAAAACTACTACAGGAGTTTATGAGCCTCACAAATCGTGGACAAATGTCAGATTATTCACGCTCTCATTCTAGTGTGGCCTTGACTGAACTTTTTTCTTGCACTTTTGCCAGCAGCTTTAACAATAAGTAAAGACTTTCATGCGTTTACACTAGCAGTCAAAAGTTTGGATGCACCTTCTCCTTCCATGTTTTTTAATTTTCTTTTTTTATTATTTTCAAATTTGTACACTGATACTAAAGACATCCACAAGTTGAAAAAACATATGGAATTATGAAGTAAACAGAAAAGCCATGACAACCCAGAATGTATGTTAAAATTGTCTGAAGTAGCCACATTTTACTTTGATGACAACTTTTTTGCATCCAGGTAACTATCATCAGGTAGTCACCTGGTACTCTATTCAAATCACAGGTGATTTAATTTGTTCTAGTTCTTGGTTTAGACCATAAGACGTCTTCTGCAGAGGAAAGGTGGGGACAGAGTTAATTCTTCTATCAGTGCTGCTATAACAACATTATAAATCTATGTTCTGGCAAGAGACATTCATTATCTCCCATCTGAATAAATTTGGGGCGTGGGGGTATAGTGGAGAGCTCGGTTATATGCCCTCTGTATCTTATTGTCCCTATATCCAAACTAACCAAACTTGGCACATGGGTAGTCTGCATAGGGGGAAGGGTTACTATGGCAACCACCATCTGACTTGCAAATTCGTAAGTACACAACATTAATAATTACAAAAATCTATTTTGACCTATTCTTCCAAAACCTCTATAGCTAGAGGCACCAAACTTTAGTATGTGATAGATTAGACTGCATGGCACCTCTAAGTCATCAATTGACCTTTAGCTTTACTTTGACCTTGAACACTGACAGAGTCAGAAATTATTACACTTTGACCTATATACATTTCTAGCTATGTAGTCAGGTTGAAAATGTAATATACCCCTGGGTTATTGACTATCCTGTTCCCTATTATGCTGTGACCTTCAAAGGTGAAGGTCAAGGTTATGGCCAATTTCAAGAGTGTACGTATGGGTGTTTTACAGCTTCTTGTTTAAATAGAGAAAAGAGTCCATCATTGCTTACTCAGAAACTTCATGAGAGCCTGTTTCATTACAGCATTGGTGGTTTTGCTGACTGCACTTGGGGGCACATTCAAAGTTCCTGAAAGTTATTTTGGATTGACTGACCTTCATTTCTTAAAATAAAAATGGCTGTCTTTTGTTTACTTAATGGAATGCTTCTTGCTATAATATGGATTTGTACAGTAGTAGGGCTACTGACTCTGGACTCGCACTTCCTCAGCACAAGACAACTGATTGTCTAAAGTACATTAAGAAGGCAAGAAATGGCACAAAATTACTTGCAAGTGAGTTGAAAACTGTTCCTGGTGAATCTGATGAAAGAATGCAAAGCTGGCATCAAAGTTAAATGTGGCTACCTTGACAACCTAAAATATAAAACATGTTCTGGGTTGTTAAATACTTTTTTGTTTACTACATAATTTTATGGAAATGTGGAAGTCTTCAGTACAGTATTAATGCATAGAAAGTCCAGAGCAAAAACTATTTATTTCCATAGATTAATTTGCATATTTAATATGCATTCAGGAGCTGCAAGAAGAGTCAATATTGCTGACTCATCTGTAAAAGATGTTGTCTGTGTATCTGTCTGTATTCTGATTTTATGGCAAAGACCAGTGTGTTGAGGTCACACATCAGAGGTAAGTGAAATGTGTCAACTAAGAGGCATTTTCTCTGTGGGATGTCATGTCCATTTCTAGCCCAAAGACATTTCACAAGAAGACTTAAAAGGATTGGTGAGTAAGATGTGTTTCACTGTGGAAAAAAACGCTCTATCCGTGTCTTATGTGGAAACAGATTAATCATTTAATTCAAGGAACCAAAACTGTTTCTTTAAAGGAACTGTTTTTGCTGTCAACATAAGATTGATCCTTTAGACTTGTAAACTGTGCCTGTTTCTTATAAACTTTTTAGATAGAAGGTAATAAATGGAAAATGGGATACAAATATTTCATCAGGCCACCCCTCTAGTTTTCTCAGATAAAGCACTTACATTCTGCATTCACTAGGGGGCAGGAGTCACAAAGCAAACAAACCCACCATGGTGAAATGTTGAGCCTTACCTACCTTACATGTTCCAGCCACTCCCACTCTATGCAACAGGCTGAACTACTATTTTTATGTTGCTGATCTCAGTGCCTCATAATGTGAAGATGTCTTTTTTTCTGTTTGAACAAGAATCACTGGGTGAAGCAAGAGGTTTTATAACTGATGTTACTGATAAGCTGCGAGAGCTCAGCATGACCTTCCTTAGCAAGTCCAGCCCGAAGGCAAAACTGAATTATATGCTCTTAAAGCTAAAAACGTACTGTTACAGAAAGCATTTAGCAACTGAATTTTCCCTCTTTCCTCATTTTTACCCTTTCTCAGTTTCCCTTGTGTTTTAGAATGGATGATTTTTCATGCTAGAACAGCCAATGGGTGTGGTTTTCCAATTGAGTATTACTGTGTTTTAAGAAAATACTGAAACCCCCTATTGGCTCTTCCTCAAGTTGTGTATGAAATGTATCCCATGCAATTCCAGATCAAAACAAGAAAGCATTTGCAGAGTGCAGACCTCCTCTAAGACAGCTCTGTTCCCCCTGCTGGACACATTCTCCATCACCATCAAGGAGGTTATGTTTTCACTGGTATTAGATTGCTTGGTTGCTGACAGGACAGATTTTGGTGAAATTTTCAGGATAGATTGCGAAGAGCAAAAGGAGCAACTGATTGAATTTTGGGGTGATCCAGATCATCATCTGAATTTTTTAAAGGATTGTTCATCACTGTAAGATCATCATTCATTTTCAGATCATTGCTGGGATCCAAATCAAACTTCGTGATGTGGTAGAGCATATAATGCCTATAGCGGGCTGCTCCATTTGCACATGCATAACATTCAGCCCTGTATTCTCTAAAGTCCCTGGACCCAAACTAGCCAAACCTAGCATAATGGTAGTCCAGGTCAGGTCAGGTCAAGATACAAACCACTCATTAGCAATAAGATCAGGAAGGCAAGACAGGAATTTGCTAAAGAATACAGAGACGAGCCTGAAAAGTTCTGGGACAAAGTTTCATGACTGATGAAGCAAAGATTAACTTTCATCAAAGTGACGGAAGGGCTAAAGTGTGGAGAAAGAAAAGATCTGCTCATGATCCCAAACACACAAACTCATCTGTGAAACACAGAGGAGGTGATGTCATGGCTTGGGTTTGCATGGCTTCTTCTGGGACGAGGTCATTGATCTTCATTGATGTAACACATGATGGCAGCAGCAAAATGAACTCAGAAGTCTACAGAAACATTTTGTCTGCAAATTTAAAGAGAGATGCAACCAAATTGATAGGGAGATCCTTCACATGCAGCAAGACAACAACCCAAAACACACTGCCATGACAACCAGGGAGTTCATCAGGGGAACGAAGTGGAAAGTTTTAGACTGGACAAGTTAATCTCCAGACTTAAACCCTATTGAACATGCATTTTACCTGCTAACGAGGAGACTGAAGGGAGAAACCCCCAAAACAAAAATATAACCGATAGAGACTGCAGTGAAAGCCTGGAAAAGCATCACAAAACTAAATATTAAGTATTATTCACTTTGATATATTTTGTTCCTATACTTTTGCTCACCTAAAATTTTGGTGATTTTGTTACTAACTATGCTATCTTCTAAGTGTTACGATTTGTATTAACCGTAACACTTGATGTGAATACCTGGAAATACTGTAGAAACTAAAATACTAATCTTTTGTCTCATATTCATCGTTTGATGTCAAACTCTAATGTTTTCAGTGTACAGCAAAAATAAAGGAATTGGCCTCGCTGTTCCAATAGTTTTGGAGGGCACTGTACATTTCCAGTTACATAGTGAGGTTGAAAATGTTATACAGCCCTGGGTAACTGATGAAAAAGGTCAAGGTCAATTTTAAAATGATCAAAAAAAGATGAAGTCCCCGCACTCATTGGTTGCAAATCTACTATGAAGCCAATTTTAAAATGATTTGCTGTTTTGCGGGTTATGTTTTGAGTTATATTATGTTGTACTAGTAACTATTTAACCAAAAGCAGGTGGTAAATGCGGACACAAAATAAAATTCGCCCCCATTAAAATGCGCAGTTTTTAAAAAATGCTCTAACAGTTTACATTTTTAGGCAACAACAAGACAACAACAGCAAAGTCTGAAAAATATGCACATTTTACAATAGACAGATTTTCAATACGATGATCAATTTTCCAAATGGCTGTAATTTCAGACTGATTTGTACTGATGATCATGTATTTAAATACTGACCAAAACAGAAGTGATAATAATGAATAAACTCACGTTTTGACTTTAGATTGTTTTGTGAACAGAATCACTTAATACACTGACACAGGATATTTTTGTGAACTAGAAGTCATGACTAGGTATATTTTTAGATCTACAGCAAATCCTTACAATTCTATTAATATAGCACCATGAGTTTTATGACCGTAGGATCACTGAAATACTATCACCTCACTGTATCTCACATCTTGAATCCCACCCTGTTCGGGCAACCTGTCAGTCAATGTGAAATAGGTTTGTTTCTTATCTTTGCTAATTGTCATCTGCAATCCCCCACTAACTCATCTTTTCTACACCCCTCCTCTTGTAGCGTGTACGTGTCTCTCTCAGCACATTCCTGACTTAATGTGTAATATTGCAGCTTCACACAAACCAAAACATCATTGGCCTCTTAAGAGACTTAAGGTCAGGAGTTTAACCCTTGTACTTTTGTCGTGCACAAAGAATGATGAAGTATCTTGTCCAGAGAAATAAGAGACACAACTAGTGTTAAACTTAATTAATTGCAGAGATGTCAGTGTAACCAATAAATACAACTCTGGTCATCAGTTGACATGTTTTTCTGTGAGGCTGAGTTAATAAAACAAAAAAAAAACTGGTTGATGTGTACATATATGGCGGCCTCCAAGTTTAGCACAGAAACTCCATTGTGAAGAGTCACGTCACTGTTTGAGTCCAGCCAAGTAAAACATGCATTTTTTTGAGTGGTCCAAAGCCTAAACTCCCTTTCAGGTTGTTAAGGTGTTTTTCCACAACACTTTCCCCTCTACTTTGTGTGTAGTTTCTGCACACTGAATATCTTGGAATTTGTTTTCAATAGACCTAGTTCTTCCTACCCTGCTAAAACATGAAAACTAGATGTGTTCAAAATGCTGGTTGAGGGAGCAAAGGGTTTATTCTGGTACAAATTAAGCAGTGTCTATTGCACTGCTCAGAAAAGATCATGAGTCATAAATCTGCCAAGTGGTAAATGAATCATAATTTCCATAGTTTGAATTGAAGTTTGGGGTTCCTGTTTTATATAAAAGAGTTATGAAATAATAAGGATTCACCTTATGTGCTCTTGTCTTCAATATTTGCAACCGTGGAAGCAGATACAATTATAAATGCAAACAATCGCATAAGCAAAAGAGTGTTACGATTTGTATTAAGGTTGAGGTTAAGTTCAGGACAGAGGCGATGTTTGAGTCAGAGGTTCAGGTTAGATATGCTGTAGTCAGGGTACGTCTCCAGGAAATGTCAAGGAAACACATGGAAACCCATGTGTGTATGTGTGTGTGTGTGTGTGTGTGTGTGTGTGGGGTTCACTGATCATGGCCTGATAAGGCCATTGTTTGACTGGTGCCATGCACCTCCATATTATGCAATATGCTGGCATAATACAAAAAGTTGACGTACTTTGATGTTTGAAGTTGTAGGATCTATAAAAATCTAATGTTTCTTTTACAATAATTTTTGTTAATTATTACCTCATATGAAGAGTTGTTGATTTGTTGCAAAATTCCATTTCAAATGAGTTCTGAAACATACATAAAGAACTTAACGATAATGGGACATGCTGAATGTGTAAATTTGGCTCTCACACCTAGGTGACATACAGTGGCTGCCCACAAACACATAAAGCACATCACACTGGACAACCACAATTTACTTTGCAATATGTCATGTCTATGAGAATTGCAGTAAAGTAGAAGAGAAGGTCATAAAATAATGTCCCTGTTCATTATACCCAAGGTTTGACGTTATATATGTGTGCATCTGTGTGTTTGTGTGTTTTGTACAGAGCAATAGATTTAATGAGAGGTGGTATTAAGCAACTGCAATGTAAAGTGATGCAATGATTGAAGTATGGAAAATTCTACTTTATAAACATTAAAAAATGGACACAGCTCAATTGTGCAGTAGTTTTATTGGAACTCTTTGACAAACTGGCACACTGACTATTATGTAATTGCCATGTTCTCTCCAGCACACTTTGTGTATATGTGTAACATGATGCAATTTTCTTCCCTACCATTGCTTATTTTTCCTTTTCTCCCACTCCCGCCTTCCTCTTCACTTCCCTGCTGAGGACGGCAGCCAATCACACCTCAGCGGGGTCCCTCCCTTGCTCTGATAAATAGCAGTGGAGACCAGGGAGGGTCTATCTGCCTGACTCTCTTTCCTTCAGCAGAGTCTCTCAGCCTCCTCCCTCCCAGTGTCAGTGTTCCAAACTCCCTCTGTTATAATGTCTGTCAGAGCTGTGAAGACCACTACCTTCTCTACGGTGTCATCCAGGGGTCCATCCCAGGGCTTCAGCAGCCGCTCCTTCTCCGGTTATGGTAGCCGTGGTGCGGCTGGAGGCTGGCAGAGCTACGCTGTCCGCAGCTCCTATGGGGGTGTGGGGAGCAGTGGTGCTGCTGTGGGCGCTGGTGGATATAAGGTGGTCGGTGGGTATGTTGCTGGAGGTGCTGGACAAAGAGGAGGTGGAGTAGAGTTTGGCTATATGGGTTTTGGTGGAGGCATGGGTGGTGGCATGGCCAGTGAGGTCCCCCCTCCCATCACAGCAGTGACAGTGAACAAGAGCCTCCTGTCCCCCCTGAACCTTGACATTGACCCCACCATCCAGGCAATCCGCACCCAAGAGAAGGAGCAGATCAAGATCCTGAACAACCGTTTTGCAAACTTCATTGACAAGGTCAGTAAAAATGTACTCAAGAGGCATATAAATGGAAAAAAACTAAACAAGCCAAACAGATACAGTATGTTTTCTTAAAAGTTTCCCATGTGCTGCTGTTATCAGCAACAATCAGGAATTAATTGTGCGCACAGAAAAAAAGTATTACAGGAAATGTGTGCATTACAAGCCAAAATAGCTCAAGGTCAAACAGATCTGATTCCACAATAGAAAGTATTCCTCAGAATATCCCTGTGAAGGCTATATATACTGTATAACAAAAGCAGTCTGCCAAAAGCCATGCCCGCTGATTCTGATATCAGCTGTTTTGAGTTTGCTTCTATTTTTCATTGGCAGATCTCAGAGCTCAGATACTGTAAGAGGATCAGCATGGCTACAAAGTACACACACATCTAGAATGAGGAGCAGAGCTATCGTGCTTGCAGGGGCATCCCTTTTAAAGCAATATCCGGCAGAACAGACAGTATTCAGAGTTTATGAAAATGCCTGCAGTGCTTGCTTTCATTCCCTTACTCCATTAACTCTTGCATTGTCTTTTTCCAGTCATTTTTCCAGACACCAGAAAACACTCCAGTAGGCCTGTCTGTTGTTAATCTGAGCATCAGTCACATTATGAGGCTGTATAATTTCTTTACAGTGTAATAAATCATGGCACATATCAGTCAGCACACAGAAGCTTGCACTCAACTGTGATTGATCTGATTTCTTGGTTATCAATTCATGAGTGTCATAAAAGTCTTGTTTAGGGAGGCACCTGGAGGAATGCATGGCAGAAGATATACCTGTAAATCAATCACACAGAGAATTTCTTCGGATTGTAAAACAAAGACACCCACCCTTACTCTACATACCTCTCTGATACAGAACCCACATGAAGAGGTGACTGTCTCCTGTGGTGTTTGCTGAGTGGTAACCCCACCCAGGGTCAGAACACTGAATAGAAAAGTTCTTAAGAGGGCAGTTGTGTCACACATGGGGAAACAGTGCCACTTTGTGTTGAAACAGAACACTGTGGGTTAGAACGTGATGAGGAGTAATTGATGTAAAATTCAGAGGCCGTGTGAGGTGGAAGAAGTTCAGTTAAGCATTTTTCTTCTATTGATCGTCATGCATCTCTTTATTCATCGGCAAACAGTGTCAGCCTATTCATACTTCTTAAATCATTCCTTGTCTATACATTCCTTTGGCTATCCACATTTTAATCACCCCTCTTTTATGACAGTTATTCATACTGTGGAGGAATGTGTCATTTCCACCAGTGTCCATCATGCACAAACTACACACCAAGTATAACGATCATCTAAGAAGTAAGACACTCCACCACTTACCGTATGTCTGATCACAGATGGTGCTTTTCTGAAACCATTCATTTTTACCATTTAACTTTTAGCATATATTCAGTTCATTTATAACAGGGGTTTTCAAATGATTTTGATGCAGGGACCATCATTCTCACTATGAAGCAATCCACGGACCACTGCTGTTTAGTATGAGGACAGGTGTTGAGATTAGGTTTTCTTTTTACCTGTTGTTGCAACTTCTCGGTGTGGTGAATTGTGCAGATTCTCTCTTTTCTGGGCAGTACAGTGGTGATAGGGACAGTCTCATATCATTCTGTATGTTTTCTTCAGGTACAGTATGCCCGTGTGGAAAATCCACTCTCACTAAGATCTGAAGTTGCACACTTTCCTGCTTTTGCTGCAAGGTCTAGAAATTCAACCTGACACCATCACAAAAGAAAAAGAACCCAAAGGGGTGCAGGCTGAAGCTTGAGTTTATGTAGCCCCTAGCCCTCTTACCTTACAGAAATGAAGACGATGGAAAGATTTAGTCCCTTTACCTCTGATTTTACAAAGATCAAAACGAAACAGAATGGTTATGTCAAGAACAGACACAGATACTCTCTGTATCATCAAACTAGTCAAAAATCACCACTTATACACAATCTTACCCATTTATTCCATAGCGTTTTGCTTAATTAGGAGCATCGTGCCTCACAGCTAGAAGGTCCTGGGTTCGATCCTAACACCGGGTGGTGGGGCCTTTCTGTGTGGAGTTTGCATGTTTTCCCCATGTCTGCGTGGGTTCTCTCTGGATACTCCAGCTTCCTCCCACAGCCAAAAACATGTACTAATTGGCTAATACTCTAATTTGTCCCTAGTTGTGAGGGTTGTGTCAGGAAGGGCATCCGACGTAAAAAACCTATGC